>PVJS01063338.1:0-10510 GCA_004027185.1 Glis glis | reverse complement strand
GTCTTCTTACAGATGAATCATGATATAGTAAAGAGTCACATATTGGGGCATAAAGATGTTTGTCATTTATAAATATAAATATATATACTTTATAAATATATGTCATATTTATTCAAGGTTTATAACTTTGTAAAAACTTATTAAACTAAAATTTTAAACTGCAGATTAGCATATGCACTGAAGCAGCATATATATATGTGGATGTAGTACACATTGAGATTGTTTGAAAGATGTCCAAAAAGCACTTCATTGATTTCATATCCAAATCTATTCTTCTCTTATATTTACAAACCTATCTTCACTCTCCAAAAAAATGTTGCTCAATGGAGTAAGATAACACCCTTGACCAATCCCTTTCTCACTGCTTTCCTCTCATAATTTTAATGGGTTTGTTAAATGAAATGATAAGTTATTTCTCATCTATGTAAACAAGGACTACGACAGATATCTGCTATAGATTTAGGTGTGGCATTAAAATTGTTAACAATGGTGAAGAAAGTCAATGACTGAGAGATATGCATATCATCACCACTTGGTTCTTCCCACCATATATAATTTAGGAAAGAGTTATGCTTGTTAATTTTGTAGTATAATGATTGCAAATATACTTTTTCTTCTGTGATGCTAAGATTATAAATCTTCTAAGCTTAAAAATTACAGATAATATCCTTTATCTTGTAAGGAACAGTCTAATTATTGAAATATAAAGTTTTCTTGTATTCTTGGCTAAATGGAAGGTGATCGAAACCTGCATATTTTAATTTTTGTGTATTTCTCAATGTATATATATGTACTAGGTTCATACATTAAATTTGCTACCATCTATTGCTAAATAATATCAACAAAAAATGATGGAGACAATAGAGTAAATGTGTTTTTTTCCATTCAGTAAGAAATTGAAAGCTAAAAGGGAAACTGCATTTTAATCCCGTGGCACTTTAACCCAAGTCCTTGCAGACTTGGATTTCACATCAGTGCTACAAGTAATGTTAGATGCCGATCAGGTTAAGTGCCACTGTGTCACTGTACAGGATGTCAGAACAACCCATGTGAGAGTACCAAGGTAACAGAAGAAAATGCCCTTTAAAAGGTTTTCAAATATGCTGCTATATTTTTTTATAACAATTCAGTAGTGTTTGACTGATATAGTAGTTTTTACTGGGCTATGAATGACTAAATGGATACAAGCAAAGGCTGTGTATTCAGACTCATATTAGAAAAATAAGAGTAGACATATTTTGTAATGGTTTGGATTTAGAATATCCCCTTAACCCTCACAGAAACAAGGTAGCAGTGTTAGAAGTGGGGCTTGGTTGCTAAGGGGGGGTCCCCGGTATGAAGCCAGCATCACATTAATACCCAAACTGAATAAAGACAGCTCAAGAAAAGAAAATTACAGGCCAATATTGTTGATGAACTTAGATGCAAAATTTCTAAACAAAATACAAGTAACATGCATTGAAAACTACATCAAGAAAATTATACACCACGACCAAGTTGGGTTCATTCCAGGGATGCAAGGGTGGTTCAAAATACAAAAAAAAAATTCATGTAATTCACCACATAAACAGAACTAAGGACAAAAATCACATGGTCATCTCAATAGATGCTGAAAAAGCACTCAACAAAATCAAATACCCATTTATGTTAAAAACACTGCAGAGAATTTGAACAGAAGGAACTTACGTCAACATCATAAAGGAAATATACAATAAACCCATAGCCAACATCATATTGAATAGGGAATAACTATGAGAATTCCCTTTAAAATCAGGAACAAGACAAGGATGTCCAATATCACCACTCCTTCTCAATATTATACTCAAGACTCTACCCAGAGCAATAAGACAAGAGAAGGAAATCAAAGAATACGAATAGGAAAAGAAGAACTGAAATGATCTCTATTTGCAGATGACATGATCCTATACTTAGATGACCCAATGAACTCAACCAAAAGACATTTAGAACTGATTAACAAATTAAGAAAAGTGTCTGGATACAAAAATCAAAAGCTTTTCTATATGCCAACTATAAATCCACTGAAAAAGAAATCTAGAAAACAATTACATTCACAATAACCTCAAAAACAATAAAATACTTAGGAGTAAATCTAACCAAGTAGGTAAAAGATCTCTAGAATTAAAATTATAAAACACTAAAAAAAATTGAAGAAGCTCTTTGAAGATGGAAGGATCTCCCATGTTTTTGGATGGGCAGAATAAATATCATCAAAATGGCCATCCTACCAAAAGTGATTTACAGATTCAATGTAATCCCCATCAAAATACCATGGTCATTCTTCACAGACCTAGAAAAAAATCAGTCCTTCAATTCATATGGAACAACAAAAGACCCAGAATATCCAAAATAGTTCTCAGCAATAAGAACCATGCAGGAGGCATCACAATACCTGACTTCAAATTGTACTACAGAGCCATGTAATAAAAACAGGATGGTATTGGCACAAAAGCAGACACATAGACCAATGCAGCAGAATAGAAGATTCAGAAACAAATCCACACAACTTAAAGCCTATTGATTTTTGACAAAGAGTCCAAGAACATACACTGGAAAAATCTTTTCAACAATGGTGTTGGCAAAACTGGTTATCCATATGTAGAAAAATGGAAATAGATCCCACTTTCTCACCGTGCACAAGAGTCAATTCAGGATGGATCAAAGACTTGAAAATTAGACCAGAGACTTTGCAGTTACTTGAAGAGGGCATAGGATCTCCAACATATGAGTAAAATCTTCCTTAATAATACCCCAAAGAAACGAGAAATTAAAACAAGGATTAATACATGGGATTGAATTAACTGAAGAGCTTCTGTGCAGCAAAGGAAACTATCAAGAACCTCAAGAGACAGCCAACAGAATGGAAGAAGTTCTTTCCCAGCTACTCTTCTGATAGAGGACTAATATCTAGAATAATGCCCCAAAACAAATAATACAATAGAAAATGGGCAAGTGAACTAAATAGATACTTCTCAAAAGAAGAAATATAAGTGACCAATAAATATATGAAAAAATGTTCAACATCATTATCAATCAATGAGATGCACGTGAAAACTTCCCTGAAATTTTACCTAACCCCAGTTAGAATGGTAATCATTAAAAACACAAAAATAATAAATGCTGGTGAGGATGTGGAAAAGTATGATACATTAGTGGTGGGATTGAAAATTAGTGCAACCAGTATGGAAAACAGTGTGGAGGGTTCTCAGAAGAATGAGAATGAACTTACAATATGACTCAGCTCCTGGGTATCTACCTCCCAAAATTGAAACCAGAGCACCATAGTAATGCATGCATATCTATGTTTATGGCTGCACAATTCATAATCGCCAAACTATGGAACCAGTCCAGATATCCATCAACAGATGAATGGATTACAAAATTATGTCATTTGCAGAGAAATGGATGGAACTGGAGAATATTCTGCTAAGTGAGATTAGCCAGTCACAAAAAGTAAAGGGTTGGATGTTTTACTTCATTTGTGGAAGCCTGAGAGAAATTGGGACACAGAAGGGACTTCACACAAAGGAGGAGAAACCTTAGTGGAGTGAAGGAGGGGACGTAAGTGAGTGAGGCTGGAGAGGGGAGGAAGATGGACATGATGTACATACAGAAACTTATCAATGCCAATCTCTGTGTTGAGCATGGGAATGTAGGGAGGGAGAGGGAGTGGGGTGGGAACTGGGGGAGGGCTCACCGACTTCTATGTGCATGTATGTGTCTACCACCCTGAACTTCATCAAGATGTATGTTTACAATGCACCAATAAAAGAAAAATAAATAAATTAAAAAAAACTGTTGGAGAAAATCTCAAAACAACAAAATATCCAAACTGCATTATGGATATTGACGTCTTCATTCAGTTAATTGTACACTGAATTTCAGGGGTGAAAAGCAAAGGAGAGAGAATTTACAGGCTTGCAGTTTGTCCCAAAAGGCATATGTAAAGCTGTGGCCCAGAGAGATGATGCTCTGAAACAAAGTAAGATGACTTAAGGAGGGGTCAAATGCTTTCATTAGAAACTAAGGAAGGAATGCAGTCAGGGCAGTTGAAGATTTGCATAAAAAAGAAATGTGGTGGGGCAGTTCAAGCTCAAGTGGGGAACTATGGAAACAAGGGAGGCCATTTTGAGGAAAGGCACTCAGATTCCTTCCCTGTGGCCCAGACAGAAATAAGGCCAGCAGTGGCCCTGATGGACACAGGCCTAACTGTGGCCTGAATGGAGGTGGCCCCACAGTTGTGCTTGAATAAGGCTCAGCAGCAATTATTAAAGACGACCTGACTACCTTTCCTGCTGGCGGTCAATCTCAGCATCCAAGTGATGCTGACTTTGCTAGAAAAAGGGGGTCTTGGAGGCTTCCCTCCAGATTTCAAAGGAAGGCCTGGGAAGCCAGGCAATGTGTGGCAGGATCAGAATCCCTGTGAGTAGACCCCAAAGAGGCAATTTGTAAAGCTGTGAGGGTGAAGCCAAGGTTGCAAGACCCCCCCCCACAATTTAGATATTCCAGAAAGGTGGAATGACCACATGGAAAGATTGCTAGCTGTGAGCCATGGAGCCAGGCTGGAAGAGTGAGTTCACTGCCCATTGCAATGATCCAGGCCACAGGGGCAGGGCTGTTAAGTCCCCTGGAGATAGCATCTCACCACCATGTGCCCTGGATGCCAGAAGTAGAGCTACAGGGTCAAATGTTTGCCCTGCTGGATTTCCATAATGTTTTGTTCCCATTGCTTCTTTTTATAGCCCCATTTCTTCCTTTTGGGATGCAAATGTTTACTCTTTGCCATTGTACATTCAATGGATTAAGCATTGTTTTTATTTTGATTTTTATTTTCTTTTACAGGGGCTCACAACCAGGAGTTCACTTTAAGTCTCAGAGGAGACATTGGACTTTGGGACTTTTGAGTGATGCTGGCACTGTTAAGACTGTAGGAACTCTTAGAGGTGGACCAGATACATTTTGCATTGTGAAGTGACCATGAGGTCTAGGGGACCAGGGGTGGAGTGTAATGGTTTGAATTTAGAATGTCCACCTAACCCTCACAGAAACAAGGTAGCAATGTTGGAAGTTGGGTTTGGTTACTAAGGAAGGTTCCTGGTGGTATAGCCTTGGGGATTATATAAGGTCATCTCTGTCTTGCTTCTGGCCTCTGTGATGTGAGAACAAAACCTTGCACTCAGCCTCTCTCTACTTCCCACCACCATGCCCTGAAATACATGGTTCCCACCCTCACATTAACTGAACCCTAAAATCCCCAAGGAAACTGTGAGCAAATAAATCTTCCTTCCTCTAAGTTATGTGGTCAGGTCTTTGGATTATAGTAGTGAGAATGTTGACTAAGACAGAAATTGGTACCAGAGGAGTGGGGTCATGGCTATATCTAAGTCTGACCATGTGGAGTGTGAGTCTTTAGGACTATTTTTTGAGAGGAATTTGGAAGGGCCAGAATGTGGCTAGAAAGGTGAATGGTAGAGATTGTGCTCAGGAGATTTTGGAGGGCAAAGAGGACTCCATAGGAAAATGGAGTAGAGACCACATATGTTACACTTTGACAAAGAATTTATCAGCATTTTGCCAGTGTCCTGAAACTGTGTGAGGCTGAATTTAAAGATGATGGACTGATTAATAAATTGGCAGAGAAAATCTCAAAACAACAAAATATCCAAACTGCATTATGGATATTGATGTCTGGGTTCAGCAAATTGTACACTGAATTTCAAGAGCAGAAAGCAAAGCAGAGAGACTTTATAGATTTGCAGTTTGGCTAGAAAGGCCTGTGTAAAGCTGGGACCCAGAGAGATGGTGCTGTGAAAGAAAGCAAGATGGCTGAAGGGAGGTTGAATGCTTTGCATAAGAACAAAGAAAGGCTTGAAGGAGTTCGAGCCCAAGTGCAGAACTAAGGAAACAATGGTGGCTATAGGCACTCAGATTCCTTACTATTCTCATTAAAATAATTATAAAATTTAAACAATAGCATTCCCATTGAACAAATATCAATTTCTAAACTTGAAAACAAATAACATCTACCCTCTATACTAATGGAGGCAATCGAAAGTTCCTGCCACAGGTGAAGGGTTTGTGGGCAGCCACTGAAATTGATCTTTGTGCAGGCTGTGCCTGACATGAAAATGAATAACAATGAGTTCAGTAATGTAAACTATATACATACAAGAATAAGGATCTGATGTAAACATGACCAGTTTGCATTGCTAAGTTATACTGAAACGATTGTCAATGTTAGAGAAGAGAATAAAAACAATAAAATGCCTAATAAGTACAGAAAAAAAAACTAAAACAGTTTAATTCTTTCTCTGAAATCCTAGAGAGTCTGGGATCACCACATTCACCAAAAGCTTAAAGTAATGTGAATTCCCTCTTTTAGGGAGAACCAAACTGGTTTATTTTTTCCAGGTTTCAACATCTGTCAAAGTGTCAAGACTATTAGATGTGTTTTCTCTCAACCGAAACTTGATTTGATTTATACAAAAGACAGGCTGACAATTTTACCTCCATGTAGACAATAGATGTCCTTGCTGCAATAAAGAATTACAAAAAAGAAAACCTGCTTTCATGCAGATTAAACTATTAGAAATATTGAACCAAAATAGTGCAGGTAATATACTATACATTGAGTAAAATGATATCAGACTGTGTTCATAATGGACTGATCATAAGATCATATCTACAGAGTTATGTATCAAGGTGAATTGACTTGAATTTACATTTACATAGTTTATATTACATGCACTAGAAGTGGTATCAAAATTATGGCTCTATCACCCTAAGAAATAGGAACACTATGACATTCTTGGTGGGACTGCAAAGTAGTACAGCCACTTTGGATATCAGTGTGGAAGTTTGTCAGAAGACTGGGAATGGGACTACCATATGATACAGTGATAGTGCTCCTGGGCATCTTCCCAAAGGAAATGAAATTAAAATAATATAATCAGACTTGCATGTTCAAAGCAGCACAATTTACAATAGCCAAACTATGGAATCAGCCTAGATATACATCAACAGACAAATGGATCACAAAACTTTGGTATATACACACAATGGAATTTTATTCAGCCATAAAGAACAAAATTACATCATTTGCAGGAAAATCGATGGAACTCGAGAATATTATACCAAGTGAATACAGCCAGTCCCAAAGAACGAGCAGATGTATGTTCTCTCTTATATATACAAGCTAGAGAGATATTCAGAAATAAGGGCAACATCAGCTAGATGAGCAGAGACTCCAGGGGAATGACTGAGGGTGACTGGGGTATGGAGGAGGGAAGATGAAGTCATAAAGGATGCACAATAGAAATAAGGCCATGAATGTTTACAAATTGCCAATTCCAATCTCAAAGACTTGTGGGGGAAGGGGGAGGGACCCGGTGGGGAAAGCAAAAAGAGTTGTGTGCAAGTAGTTTTCTAACATTCTGTACCCCAATATGATGTAAAATTATAATGCATCCAATTAAAAAATAAAAGAGCTCAGAGACAAGTCAACCACCAACAATGATGCAGAATTATTTGACTGGTATTGAGCTTCAACTCTCAAGAAATCTCAGAAGGACAGTAGTTGCAACATTTACAAATACTCTTTTGTCTCTCCTGCCTTGCTCCCCTCTAATTCTTTCTCCACACTGAAACCAGAATGATGTTTCTAAAAGGCTTAGGTGAGCAAGTAAGAAAAAATCCACTGGCAATATTGGACACCCATGAAGTCCTAAAATGTTTGTCTTTCATGGTTTTGAGCCCTCACAAAGATGTTATCTCTAACTGAAACCCTTATTCTTCATTTTCTTCCCCAATTCACCTGATTAATTTATATACTCACTTCAGGTATCAGCTGAAATGTTACATTCTCTGCCTCACCTGAACCACTTGGGAGCCTCTGCTTTGCACCCGCAGTGTTCTCTTTTAGCATTTCTCACACTTTACACGCATGTTTAACAACACATTATTGTCAGAGAGTTATAATTTTATAGTATGTACATGTTTATATTAGTTCCGCATTTCATACTATATTATACACATGTTTCTAAGTCTTCAAAAATATTATTTCTCATTATTGTGCTTATGTGTAGATGTACATACACACACGTAAAGAGAGAGAAAGAGAAAGAGAGAGAGTGAGAACACATACAATATTGCATTTAATATTGCTGATTTGATCTGAAGTAAGCAGACTTTGGAAAGCAGAATAGATTACTTTTTCTAACCAAAAGCACTGATACTAAACATGTGCTTGAAAACCACTTGGGAAATTTGAGCTGAAAATTTCAGTAGGGAAAGACTGTCTCGGTAAGAAAGAGGCCCACTGGAATAGTTTAGTCTTTATGAATGCATCCTCAAGAGGAATCTGGGGAATGAATGTGTGTGAGTGACTAGAAATGGAAGCAGGAAAAATAAAAATAGGAGTGAATAGTTTAATAATAATTTTAACCACTACGATATTAAATAAGTAGTTTAGATAAAGCCTGAGCTTTTTATCTTACACAAATTTCTTTCACAGATCTCAGTGTTCTTTTCATATGTATTTATTGTCCTTATGCTATAAAATTCATCACTTAGTGTTTATTCAAGTTCCACAATCACTGTTATTTGCTGTTTAGTTTAGATTCTCTCATTGTTTGAGTTGCCTAGGTGTCAGTGATAAGTACTATAAAAATAGCGATAGAAAACAGCAGGGTAAAGGACTTTTAAGACACTTAATTGACTGTTTGACATGTATTCTAGGCATGTGACAGGTAATAATTAAGACTGCTTAATTAGTTTCTGAATATTGGAATGAGGAATAGTAGCAAAACTGAATCGTACTAATGAAAGACTGAATTACTATAATCAAAACATTCTTTTCTTTTCACCAGGTAAAAGACTTTCACACACAATAAGTGTACTGCCTTTCTTTCTGTATAAGAGAAATAAGAGTTGAATTGCCACAGTGATTAAATCAAAGTTCTGGCCTAATTCTTATAATTAAAAGTATTCTGTAATGTTAGGAAGGAACTTAAGAAATTAGACGTGAAATTTCTCACATAAAAGAAAGATTGCATGGTGAGTCAAACAGTATTTCACATGTGTTACTGTGGATATTTCATAATTAGATCAAAGGGGTTAACATCCTGTATATGAAGTAAAACAAGACAGTTACTAAAAATAATAATCAAATCAGGAAAAACACTGTTGTGCATTATTTTTCCCTGAAACTCTGAATAGCTTTTTTTAGGACAAAGACCCTGCCCACAATTTGCTCATTTTATGTTTTAAATCTAACATTATAAGTGGAGCTCTTTGATATCCTATTAAGTTAGACTATATATAACCCATGTGGCTGCATCTATAATATACTTATCTTTGTACCTCCAGATTTTATTGCTTATGTAATATGTTTAGCAGCTATTTGTTCAATGGGATTTTCAACAGCTTCAGAATGAGCCGGCAATTCCAAAAAATTCCCAGCATTTCTCCTTTTTTTTCCTGTTGCACAATTGAGACTGTATGTGTGTGCAGTTTCCCTCTTCCAGGCCAAACAGCTGGGGCTTCCCTCACTATTAAGAGGTAGCAACTGCCAAACTCAAGTTTTGAAGACTGCAAAATAGATGGAATTCTCAGGGGTGCTTTGTCCCAGAGCATGTGGAATTTGAAAGCAAAAGCAGATGGAGTCCAGGAGAAAGACAGCTTGGTGATGATGATTTTAATGATTAAATGGAAATCAAATGAGGGACCATTGAAGGGTGGAAAGAGCTGTGAAGCTGTCAGAGGGTCCAGAGGGTCATATCAAGAGAGAAAAGAAGAGTTTCAGAAAGTGTTTGTGAACCAGCCTAGCTTTCCTTAAGCAACAAGCCGTAGGTAAGAACGATAATGCTTTAAAAGCCCTGAAGCCCAAGGACAATAGATGTGTGTGCTAGCTATCCTGATTAGTGATGGCAGGAGACACAGATGGCCGGTTAACCCATTAGGTGGTTAGGAAGGGCAGCCACCAGGGAATATGTGGCAGCTTCATGCAGCCAGACCCAGACAGGTGGCAGACAGCTTGAGCTGGACTCTTTGTGTTTGATTTCTGACCTTATTCAAAATAACAGTAGTAAAATGCTCATTAGGCCTTTGCTTCAGTTTGTTATTGGGTTTTTTTTTTTGGCTTTTCTTTTGACTCCACATTGGTAAATGTGAGGGCTATATTAGGAAGTTCAGTCTCAATTTTGCTTTGGTGTTTTTATCTTCCCCATTTCTCAAGACACTCAGAGCCATAACATTTCTCTGAAAAATGCAAAAGAAAATGTCTGATGATGATCCATATAGTTCTTCATTTAGGCGTACTCACTGCTCATCCACAAAACTCATCCAGGTCAGCCCCATGCTAGGCAGCGCAGTAGCTTGACTCTGGAAATGTGTGAAACTCAAGGGCAGCCATGTCAAATGCAGGTGTAATGGCAGGTGAATTCGGTAGGTGAATACACCTGTTGTATCATGTTTTATTTATTGTTTTGAAACA
>PVJS01063337.1:0-10510 GCA_004027185.1 Glis glis | reverse complement strand
GATCACAGGTTTGCGGCCAACCTCAGCAACTTAGTGAGACCCTGTTTCAAAATAAAAAATAAAATAGGGCTGGGAGTGTAGCTTGGAGATAGAATGCCCCTGGGTTCAACACCCAGAACCAAAAAAAAAAAAAGATACAAGACAACACACCACATAAATGAAAGTAAACTGATGTAGACATTGATTAAGTGCTGTCATCATGCAGACCTCAGCAGACTTGAGATGCAGGAAGGATGCTTTTATACTAAAAACCAAGGACAGCACTGTTTTTTAACGATGTCCTATTGATAAATCAAGCCTCATTTCCTCTTTTTGCTTTCAGCAGGTGTTGCAAAAAGTTGGTTGTGTAAATTCATTTGGAGATGACTATGTTCATCAGTCCATCATCAGGTGACTGGAATAAACAGGGACATAGAAATTCTATAGCAAAAAGTCCAAGAAAGGGGAAAATCACCTTCATTGGCTAGCCGAGGGGAAGCGTATGGCCCTTTGGCCCACCTTGATCTCCCATTAGCACTTTGTTAGAAAGAGTCAGCATTAAACAGTTGAGATTTTTCCAGATGAGGGACCTCTGTATGCGCCACTCCAAATCGCACCTTCAGGTTCCAGAAGCCTCCCAGAGTGCCATATATTTCACCAATAGTTGTTTAAATCTATCTTTGCTCCTGACTGCAGTGCGTCTGGACCTGTTTCTTCTACCCGTATGTTGCTGAGATCTCCATTACTAAATCCCGCCTTGTTCAAAAGCTACCGAGTCAGCTGTTTTTTCCTGTCACTTTTTTTTTTCAGCTACCTTGACTCCTGTCCACCTCCTGAAGCAGAAAGCAGCCCTGAGCAGAACGGCGGCCTGGAGGTTGGGGGCTCTGTGGGGAACAACAGCGGCTGCAGCAGCGTCACCCTCCCTCTCCCAAACAGCGGCTGAAGCAGTGTCACCCTCCTTCCCCCAAACAGCGGCTGAAGCAGTGTCACCCTCCTTCCCCCAAACAGCGGCTAAAACAGTGTCACCCTCCTTCCCCCAAACAGCGGCTGCAGCAGCGTCACCCTCCTTCTCCCAGTTTACCTCGTGACATTGTTGTGAATGTATCTGGCACTATTTATTATGACTAGTCATAGGAGAATGTATTTGTTATATATATATATTTTTTGAGAAAGTTTTATATATATAACTTGAGAAAGCTTAAAAATTTTTATCCTTTGCAAGAACAGCGAACTATATAAAAACTGTTTTAAAAATTCCTCTCAGCTGGACGCGGTGGTACATGCTTGTAATCCTAGTTCTTAGAAGGCTGAGATAGGAGGATCACAGGTTTGAGGCCAGCCTCAGCAATTTAGTGAGACCTTCAACAACTTTAGCAAGATTTTTTTTAACATAAAAATAAAAAGGGGTGGGGGTGTAGCTCAGAGGTGGAATGTCCCTGGGTTCAATCCCCAGCACCACCACCACCACCAACAAAAACCAAAGGAAAAAAAACCCAAAATGCAAAAAACCCCAAACAAACACACACACACAAAGCAAATCCCCCTCTAAGGAAGTTCTGACATTTTTATGAATTAAAAGTAGGTCTGGGAAAGAATTTAGATATCAGTGAGGTTTTTACCTGTGTACAATACTATTTTTTTTTGGCAATTTCTGTCAACTAGGATGTGCTGTATACGAATGTCATGGGTAGAGCTATGTGCTAGGAAATAAGACTCATGGGTATATGAACAAATTTCTGGAACATCCGGCATATGTAACAAAGAAATATAGGTGGCGCACGCCTGTAATCCTAGTACTTGGGAGGCTGAGACAGGAGGATCATCAGTCCAAGGACAGCCTCAGCAACTTAGCGAGACCCTCAGCAACTTAGTGAAACCCTGTTTCAAACTAAAAAATAAAATAGGGCTGGGGGTTTAGCTCAAAGGTAGAATGCCCCTGGGTTCAATCCTCAGTACCCCTCCCCCCCCACACACATGAAATGTAGATAGCAGCAAGAATTTTACGGCTTAGCTCTGTAATACACAAATTCCTAGGAAAGTAGGTCCCAATGCTCATCAGTGGCTGGTCACTGGATGTTACTAGAGTCTTCTGTGTGGCTTTTTAAATCAATATTCCTAAGCTCCTCTGGCCCTCTGAGATTCTAATCTAGAAGGTCTGAAATGAGGCCCAAAGTTCTGCATTTTTATTTTTCCTTTTTTTGTGGTACTGGGGATTGAATGAGGTGTGTCCTACTAGTGAGCTGTATCCCCAGCCCTTTTCATTTTATTATTATTTTTAAATTTTATTTATTTCTTTTTGTATTTTGGGGCATTCTACCTCCAAGTTACACCCCCAGCCTTATTTTATTTTTTATTTTGATACAGGGTCTTACTAAGTTTTGCTGAGGGTTTTGCTAAATTGCTGAGGCTGGCCTTGAACCTGCAATCCTCCTATCTCAGCCTCCCAAGTACTGGGATCATAGGTATGTGTCACCATACCCAGCTCTTTTCATTTTATCTTGAGAAAGGTTTTTTTTGTGTGTGGCACTGGGGATTGAGCCCAGGGGCATTCTACCTCTGAGCTACACCACCAGCCCTATTTTGTATTCTTTATTTTTGAAACAGAGTCTTACTAAGTTGTGGAGGGCCTCATTAGTAGCTGAGGGTGGCTGCAAACCTGTGATCCTCCTGTCTCAGCCTCCCAAGTACTGGGATTAAAAGTTGCCTGGACTGGCCTAGAATTTGTGATCCTCTTGCCTCAGCATCCAGAGTAACTGAATTACAGGTGTGCACCTCCGGGCAGGCTAAATTCTGCAGTTTTAGAAGTCATCAGTCATGTTCTGTACCAGCTCCTCTGAGTTGAATGTTCTCTCTAGAGAAGCCTGTTGGGCATTGGTTACTATGGTATCCTTAGCAGGGTGCCAAGGCATTATAATTTCCTTTCTCTTTTTGGTCTACATTTTGACTTTTCACTACCATATGTCTGAAAACATGATCTTTATTTATCAAGATATGAAGATTACAATATTTTTACTTTACTAGCACAATACATGGTCTACTGCATATACATTACACTTAACTACAACATGAAGGAGGAGGAAAATATTCACTCAGTTGTTTAAAAGCTTAGTTTAAAAACTGCCACCCATCTAAGCATATGCAAACATCTGTATATTTTGGCACTGTAATTGCTACAAGAAATTTGATTACAAGTGTACAGCAGGGTTAGCATATCAAGCAACTGTCATTGAGTTTCTATGGGTATTAAAAATTATCTTTAGAAAAGTTTAGCTAATTAAAAAAATCAAAGATGCTGGCTTAAAACTGGTGCCCACTATTTATATGACACAGCCAGATGCCAGAAAAATCTTCTAAACTAAAAGAATTCCTGCCTGTATTAGCTTAAAGAACAAATACTACTTCTTGTACTCTTTGTATCTAACGGATCATTAGCGGATTTCAAAGTTGGCCACCCACAGTGTCAAGAGAGGAAGATTCTCAGCAGGCAAGTGTGCAGAAATGAATCCTTATGAATAATGTCTCTCGATATTTCTACAAAATAAAATCGCCATTGGTGGAAACATCATGTCTCTATGTATAGACGCTTCTATTTATAGCACCACAGCCCAGGCTTAAGAAAGGATGCAAATGAGATCCCAAGTATCTGTGGTTCCAGTAGAGCTTTCCTTCTGTTTTCATGAATTTCACACCACACGCCACGATAAGTCTGCTAATTACAGAGCATGTCCTCCCCTCCTCCACAAGGTCTTCCTTAAAATTCTCCAGTCCCTGTCAAATGAGCTGTCAGCTGTGTGTGGAGACTGCTCCGGCGCCTCAGATAGTTTTTCTTTGTCTGTTTCTAAGACCTAGCTGCCTAAGTAGGTACTATTTCATGCAGGAAGGAACACCGCTATGTTTGACATTTTTCATCTTTAACTTTTTCTTTTTGAAAGTAGCCAAGCATGAAAAAATATAAGGGAAAAAAACTAGGAAAACCAAAATTACCTTATGGTGGCCTAGAAGGTGAACACTGTCTATAAAATATCCCCATGAACAGAGAGCTCAGGGAAAATGTCCTTCCAGAGGAAGTTCTTTCCTCATATGAAAAAAATTTACTAAAAGCAGAAACAAAGTAAGAAACAAGAACAAAAATCAAAGTCATGGAATCATCTATGAAGAAATAATGCATAAACAGGGAATTCATAAACAACACAAAATAGTTTCCTTTTTGCTCTAGGATCTATCCAATTCAATCTTGTGGGTATTTCATGGGGAAAAATTAAGATGAGTATTAGTATTGATCAGTTGTCCACTATATACTAGGGAAGAAGGTGGGCATAGGTGAAACTATAGCTAGCTGAATCTGAATCAGTCAGTGGTAGGAGAAGAGCAATATGATGAAATCAGCTATAAAAGAGAAGTGGGCTGGGGAAGATAGATGAGGTGGAAAGTGAGAAGATAAAATAATGCATTCATATTTTTTTGCTGAATGAATGCATTATTTCAATGTCTAAAATTACCTCCCCCAGTGAAAAAACCAACCAACCCACCAACCTACCCACCAACCCACCCACCCCAGGGTCTTAGGATTAGACTTTGTGCTCAAACAACAATTTCATAATAGATTTTCTCATTCTGTGCTCACTGCAAAAATTAGCCAGTCTCCTCCAGCCCCATGCATGTAAGGGCAATTTGGGCAGGATTTAATATAACAGAATCAGTAAATGGCGTGCTTATGAAGCTGTGGAGCTCCCAGATAATTTCCTATAAAGATAATGTGCCTATTTGGAGGCTATTTAAGGCTAGAAGAGTTGGTACAAGCTTTTAAAATGCAATTTTAACTCCCACTGAAAAGGAGAAAAAATTCTTTTAAAATATTTAAGCCAACAAAGTGCCATTTCCCATTCCCTTGACTTCAGTAATGTTCACAAGCACACGATTTCTACTCAGCTGTTACCATGGAGGATTCACCTGTTGCCAGGAAGGCGAAAACACAGCCTACAATGTTGAGGTTATTTTTTTCTGATATTAAGATCTATTTACAAAATTGCTGTGGGTTGAAAATGTATTTCTTACAAACAAGGAACAGTAAACACCAGCTCTTTAGAAAGGTACATATTTATGAACAAAAGCAGTCTTTGTGCACATTACTATATTCCTATGTTAAATTTGCCATGAGAAACTTAACTTTTTGTAGTTTCTCACTTATTCCACATTCTCCCTTCTGTCAAGGTTTTATACTCCAATTTTGGGGGGAGAAGAAGCAAGAAATTTAGGGTTCTTGCCTCTAAATACCTAGATTCAGCTGGCTTGCATTTAAAGTATAGTTTGTGTCTGAGGCATAGAACAAGAAGGCGACCTTTGGAATTGTCCCAAATCTACTTACATAAAGTCAGTGTCCCAAACAATGTAAACTAGAGATTACGGACTGGCAAGATGTTTTGAGCCTCATGTATATTCAGATTATAATTTTTTTTTGCGGTACTGGGGGTTGAACCCAGGGACATTCTACCTCTGGGGTGCACCTCCAGACCTATTTTTTATTTTTTATTTTGAAACAGGGTCTCACTAAGTTACAGAGGGCCTCACTAAGTAACTGAGGCTGGCCGCGAACCCGGATCCTCCGGTTTCAGCTTCCCAAGTAATGGGATTACAAGCATGAGCCACCACGCCCGGCTTCAGATTATAATTCTGAAGCCCAGATATAAGGTTTGGTGCACATTTATAAGGAACAATATCAGATTTACCACTCAGTAGGTACCCACTATACAAGAGACCATTTCCTCATTTCCAGCCCTGGTTTAGACTTTCATATCATATAGCTTCCTCCCTGTAGAATATCCTACACATTTTTGTTATCCCAAATAACATTTCAAATTCATTTGGCAAAATTTGCATTAATTTAGATTTGATTCCTTTCTTCCTTCAACACCATGGTTCCAATTCTAAATCCTATGTCCCACACTCACAGGGTATGACTTCACTTTCTCCTCTACAGATAAAACTCAGTCCTTAACACCAACCTTGACTTCCCACTCACCTCTTCCTGCACTTACTTCTCCATCGTACTTTCATCTTACCCCAATTTCCAAGAAGTATCTCTTGCTAAGGCTAGAACTTTACCAACTTTAATCATATCAATATTTGAATCATAGCTTGCAAGTAGGGCTGAACTGAGACACAAGAAGGACCCTTGATCTCGTTAAGAATTTGCACATCAACTTACCAGGGATCAACAGGCATGGAAGGGTTTGGGTATAGAACTAATCAAGTTGTGTTTTACAATTATCAGTCTAGGGCTACAGTGTGGAGAATATAGTAGAGAGCAGTAAATCTAAGAAAGGGGTGTGCCAGTTATTAATTTCCTGTCTCTCAGCTCCAAATCCATTCTTTATTCTCCTTCTTTGTGATATTAGAGCCAGACAACAAAACACCTACTTTTTGCCAGCTGGAAGGATGTTAAGCTTTGTCAGTAGGGGACACTGGAAGAAGGGTTCCCTTCCCTGCATCCCTCTCTTTCTCCTGTTGGGGGCATGTGCAAGAAGCTCAATGGCACCCCCTCTTCCCTCAGCAAGGCTCCACAGAACCTCTGCAGGAAGAGAGTTGCTCAGGTCCCACCCGGCTTCCCAGCTGGGCCCTCAGGTATCCCAGTGGGCTGATTCCCTGCAAGTTTTCTGTGCCTTTCCAGTGAGCTCTTTTTCCCCCCTAGTGGGTGGATTAAGGTTTCATAGGTGCCCTGGAGAGCAGAATTCTAGCAAGTTCTGAAGCACATCTGGGGGTGGCTTCTCAGTAAGCTCCTTAGCACCCCAGAGGACACTTCCCAGTGAGTTCCAGCAGTGCCCCAGAAGGTGACTTCCTAGTAAGTTTCCTCACCACCCCAATGGGTAGCTTCCACTCCTGGCCTGGGGTACCTCAGCGAGCTTCTCTGTCATCTAGTAGAGATTTCTCTAAGACCAAACCAATAGAGATTGGTCTTTCCAACATGGTCTAAGTACCAGCTGGTGTACACACAGCTGTGTGTGTGTGTGTGTGTGTGTGTGTGTGTGTGTGTGTGTCTTCCAATTTGTTCCTTCCTTGGGTACTCTTGTTCCACATCCCTAGAGTTAGGAATGGCTCCCTATATCTACTTTATCTGACATCTTTAATGTACTCTTTACCACGTAGAATTTAATCCCCTGATACTAGTTACTTTTTTTTTTTTTTTGCAGTTCTGGGGAACAATCCCAGGTCCTTGCCCATGCTGGGCAAGCTCTCTGCCACTGAACTTCTGTCTCCTGATTAGATTTGAGTTATATGCAGAAATCCAAGCATAAGTATAGATAAACCTAATGGAAGTGGAAAAGGATAGAAATGATTTGAGAGAGGTTTAGGGAGAAAAATATATCTATCTGTCTTGATGACTGGTTTCTGGTTTGGACCATTGAGATTGTGGTGCCATTTTTAGAACTAAAGAATATAGATTTAGAAAGTAGGGGTAGAATATAATGAGTTTATTTTTACACACACATTATTTGAAGCATCCACGAATGTGCTAGTGAATATGCAAAGTCATTTAGAAATGTTATAAATATAAAAATAATTAGATTTTTATAAAAATCAAGAGAACCCATGGATTGCAATGGTAGTTGATGGAGGTGGGTAGTGAGAACTGGAGGAAAAAAGTTTTTGACTCAAATATCTTAAGAATTCAAAGGACTGAACCAGCTGATGACATTATCAATGAAATAAAGAATCTTTCACTAAAACCATTTATGTACTGTATTTTTGTTATCACCAAATGGAAAGACGCCTATGTGTGTGGTGGCAGGGTGTGGCAGTTATTTTTACACTTAAATGTAAAACATTCTTAATCTTATAAATGCAATTGCCATGTATTATATAGCTGTAAATTAGCTGTTCTTCCTGAGGACCATTTGGTTGGCTTATTGGGCACAGTTGTGAAGATGCACATGATATCCCCGAGAGAAAGCCGACTGAACAGATGTCACCCCCAACTCATTTGCATGCGTTTGTTGATAGTAGTGATGAGGATGATGAAGCGAGATGACTCTTACAAAATGAACTGGGAGGATCCTAGGCAAACCAGGGGTATGATCACCCCCTACTTGGGGTAATAATATTTTCCTTTTGTCATACTGAATATATTAATTAAATGTAAAGGGTTCTCATTTTGAATGAATCAGAAAGTAGAAAGCCTGAGTTTATCTTAACTGTTGTATTATCTGGAAACTCATTCGGTTAGGGTTCAAATTTACCCGTATTTAGTGTATGATCTTAGAGTGATTTTGTGTTAAGCTTATGAAACTGAGATACAAAGCTCAGAGAACTGGAAACGGGGTTCTGGAAAAAGAAACTACTGATAATAAATCACTGCTCTGCTGCCTTTGAAATAACGTGCTTCTTTTTCTTCCCTTTTTCTTTCTTTTTTTAATCCTGAAAGGGGTAATTTGAGTTTTAAATACAAGAGGTTGAAAGTGGCTTCAGGCTTTTTCAATTAAAAGTTTTAGTTTGCAGCGTCTTTGCACTGGAAAAGACTAAATCTCTTCTTGAAATCAGTTGACTTGACGTTAAAATGGACTATGCCATTTCTTTGAAAACCATGTACAATGGCCAGTACTCATCAAAAGGTGTTTCAGCTAGAGGCAAGCTTCTCAGTTCTGTGACCTTCTGGATGGAAAAGGACAGTTTTAAAAGGCATTTATACCTAGTTAACACTTTTTTTTTAACACTCTATTAGATGTGACAATTTTCTTTTACATTAATGGATAAAAGAAAAAAAAAGAGCAGTCAATTTTCCCTGCTGTTTCAATAGTTTCAATTAGTTTCTTTCCCTGCAATTGCTCCATCAGATGTGTTAGATAAGATTTCACGATTTGGGGGGATCATTTTAAGCTTCTTTTACAGCAGTTTGTTATTTTTAAAGCTCCAATGATTCACTATAAAATGTATCTCCATCTGCAGGAAGCAATTCCTAAATTGCTTTACTCAACAAATCCAAAACTGCTAGGCTCACTATCACACAGAAATGGAACGGGCTTGGAAAGGGATTACCTATGGGGTTCAGAAAACCTCTTTTGAGACATGTTATGGCATCAAACAGATCTCTGAATGCCAGAGGGAACTTCTATTTCCATTTTTTTTTGGTAGGAATAATTTGAAGTTTTGTTTCATTGGTTTGAACTATCTTCTGGTTTAAAAAGTTGCATTTTCTGTTAACTAATACATGTGAGTTATGAATTGTAGCAAACTTTCTAGTTCAAACTGAATTAAAAATTCTAAGCAACTTAAAATTGTATTTGAATAGACATATTTAAATATATTTTTCTCAGAATTTATTAAATCTTAAGTAGAATTCATTTTCCTTAAAATTAATCCCTCTTTCCCCTGTGGTACCTATGTGCAAAATATTAGTATTCAGAGATGTTATTTCCATCACTTATACACTAGAGTTGAATTTTTGGCATAGCCTTTATGTACATTAAAGTGTAGAATGGGTAAGAAAATACTGATTTATCTCTTGTTTTTAAGTCTAATTGAAGTAAGAAAGGAAAAAATGTGGGCCAGGGAAAAGAGTTGTTTCCTAGTTTAATCACATGTGGGAGGCCATGGTTGTCTTTGGGACTTAGAGACATTTTACTATCCTACAGGACTTTTAAAGACAAGATTCACTTTATCTTAATACTGTGTCAGCATTTTCCTGAACCTGATTTAGCCTCTTGTGCTAGGAAGAAGAAACACACTAGAAATTTTAATTGAAAAGAACCCGCAGCTACTTTCAACCTCTGATATCTGAAATCAAGTTATCTCTTTCTAAAAAGAACAAAAAGAACTGGCCAGCCTTGAAATTGTTCAGAAGTCATTTATCACCAAAAGTGTTGTTAGTAACTGTCCCCATTCCTTCAGGAAACCTCCAGGTATGAAGATAGGAAGATCATAAAGCAGGGATACTCTGTCTTATTACAAAAGACGTCAACCGAGTCTCCAAGAAATGGCTTCATACAAATATTTTTCATGGACACCATTTGCCAAAGGCAGGGCTATCACAATGTGTTTTATTTTGCAATGAAGTTCCTTAAAGCTGTCCCAGAGACCACCATGCAGGGCAAAGGGCAGGCGTCAACCTGAGCTAGTTTGCTTTTATCTTCAGTCATTCATCCATCTACCCGTCTAACATTTGCTGCACTTCTTCCCTGGGCCAGGTTGCTACTAGACACTGTAACCCTGGGTTGAATAAAATCAGTATGGGCTCATTTTGCACTGAATTTATAATCTGAATGAGGAGATAGAAATGAAGCAACTGAATGTAAAATAACAAAATATGGTAAGTGCTAGAAAAACAAAACAAACAAACAAACAAACAAACAAAAACCACCACCACATGGTGCTCCAGGGGCACAGCAGGAGCCTGCTTTAAATGGGCCATGAGATGAGAATTTTAGGTGGAATGGATATTTTTTTTAAGTTTTTATTGGTGCATTGTAGTCTCACATCACAATGAGTATCAGTTTGGTGTTAACATACATGCACACAGCTCTTGGTGTCCCTCCCCCCC
>PVJS01063336.1:0-10510 GCA_004027185.1 Glis glis | reverse complement strand
CTCTCTCTACTTAGTGAGGCCCTCCGCAACTTCGTGAGACCCGGTTTCAAAATAAATTATAAAAAAAATAGGGCCGGGGGGTATAGCGCAGAGGTAGAACACCCCTGGGTTCAATCCCCAGTACTGCAAAAAAAAAAAAGTAAATTATCTCAGCCAGGAGCAGTGGTGCACACCTGTAGTCCCAGCTACTTGGGAGGCCAGGGCAGGAGGGTCACTTGATTTCAGAGTCAGCCTGGGCAACATAGCAAGACCCTGCCTCTTAAAAAAAAAGTATAATATCCTGATTATAAAAATAATTCCTGCACATGTAAAAATTATTAAAAATACAAAAGAAGAAGAAAGAAAATACCTTGGGTTCTCTGGTTCTTTCCTTTTAAAGCCACACTGGGATCACACTGCCTACAATTTTGCACTTAGTTTATCTTTTAATTTAATATAATATCGTTAACATTATACATCTCGGTGACATTAAGTGTTCTGTGAGGAAATAAATCACAATGTGTTTAACTATTCCTCTACTCTTGGACACTTTGTTGGTTACCAATCTCTTGAGATAATAAACAACACTGTAGTGAATGATAAATGTTATGTTACATTCTTAAATTAAAAGCGGAACATGCAACTGGACACGATTCAATCTGAATTTAATCTAACTGGTTTTAAACATTTAGCAAGATTATTATAATAAATCTTGGTTCTACCCATTCCATCTTTTATGATCCCAAACCTTAATAACCACGGCTTTTAATGCCTTCCTAAGGTTATCCATCAAGTCGCTGGGAGGAACAGAGCAAAGAAGGAGCCCTTGGTACTTCGCTGGGGACTTTCTTCAGATTCATTGGAACGGATTAGTCAATGTGTTACAAACTCACCTAACTCTCACAGTGCTCAACTCAAACTCTTCCTTCTTATACATGACCATTGAATAAACATATTCCCAGCAAGTTTATCGCAAGCCAGGTGTTTACAGGAACATCAGTCTCCCTGTCTGCTGACCTAATACCACCATCAAAAGAATGATCTCTATTTAGTCCACAAAGGAAATGCCTATGAACTTTGAATGATCACTTTTTTATTTACATGAATATTCATTTGCAGACCATATAATATCAGTCTAGATAAGCCACTTATACTTCATATTTAAAAGAGGAAAAAGGGAAATGGCAAGATCAAAAATTAATAGTGACTTAACAAAGGGAAAGGTATTTCCCCTGCAGGCCCGCAGTCCTCCTTGGGGTAGCTCAGAATTCCTGAACACTTGGCCCTCCTGGCCCCTCCATGGCTATATGAGCTTCTGTGGGCTCCAAGCCATCTCCTTGCAGGTCAGGGATTCCACCAGGACTGGCATGCATCCCCAGCTCTGCTCCGGGGACCTTACCAAGGTGAATCACGAGCCCAAGTAGGCAGACCTCAAGTCTCCCACGTGCCCCACTATTGAAGAGCCAGATAGTGGTGAAGATCCACAATGTGAATCTAGAACCCTACCAAGAATCAGCATCTCCTCTTCTATCTGCAGATGCTGGGATTTCCTCCCTTACCTCGTAAAGGGGTAGCGGGCTCCTCTGCCCCACCGTGCCCCTGGCTATGTGGCTGCTCAAAAGTTCTCAGCAGGAGTTCCAGGGCAGGTGTCTCAGTATTTGTGTTGGCCTTGATGGTAATAAATCAAGCCTCAGAGACAAGGAGTTCATCAGCTAGACGCTATCTTGGCTGCGTAACAATGGATGTGTCAGGAAGGGGTTCTACAGTATAATGGAATCCAAGCCCTACCCTGCATCACAGTGAGATGCGTGGGGTGGGAAGCGTGCACCTGTGCCAGGTAGGGTGGACTCAAGGTCACCTTACACTGTAAAATGAAGGTAGCTTTAATTCTCTCTCAGCGCACCCTTCTCTTCTCCTGGAATCCCCTGTGCAATATTCTCTAGAGACCATAGAGTTCCTCAAAGAGAGATAATAATAACGTCCCAGATCACAATAATAGCAAAGACTTAGACAAGCCATATTCTTAGATACCGGGCACTGTTCCAAGTACCGGGCAGATATTACTCATCAATCTTCACATCAACACCTCAAGGTATTTGAAGTACTATTGTTTGCTCCATTTCTGGTGAGAAACAGGGAAGTAAAAGAGCTTTGCCAACATCCAACAGCTAGTAAATAGTGGAGACAAAATTCAGACAACAGCCGTTGACTCCAGAGAGCCCGCTCTCTTTCTTTGTACACTTTTACATTGTCCCCAGCTGTTCTAGGGACGTGACTGGAACTCTTAGCACAAACATGGAAGGGTCACCATCTCCATCTGGAGACACAGCTCTGATCTAAGATCACCTCTTAGGAGCACCAGACGAGGTTTGCACACAGTTCCACAGACAAAGGTGTTTGCACTCTGCCAAGCTGCTCCTGGCTTTCCTGACCTCAGACCTACAAACTCCCCTTTCCAGTTCCACCTCATTTCACCCTCCAGCCTACTCCTAGAGCTACCACCCCAGAGGAGGCTCATTTGCATCATGCAAATGCTGTCCACTGCCTTCCACCTGACCTTGACCACCTTTGTGTGCAGTGGATTCCAGCTCTCCTCTGGGAAGCTCTTTAATTCAGATCCTCTCCCTTAAAGAAACCTCAATCCCTGAAAGAGGACAACTGGGTGCTGTGTTCTGCGAGGGCTAATTTACCCTTGAGATTTCCTAGCAGGCTGCAACCAGAGCTCAAAGCATTAAAGCCTGCCTTCTCCCAAGGGGCATGCACCTTCAGCAGCACTTTCCACCTGGGAGTTGGGGAGAATGGGCCATCCCTCTTTTCTGTGGGCAGGTGGATAGTGGACCAGACAGAACAGGACAAGAGAGAGTCTCCATAGGGCAGAGATGGCCTAGGGCAGTGGAAGATGATTGCAATGGTTAAGCTAATAGCCTGAGACTTTGATGGGCCTTGCATTAGCTGATTGACTTCCCACCAAGTTTTACCTAATATGTCTTTTTTCCTTCTAGAAATCTGGAGCTATTGCAATCATTGGAAGCATTTGATGAATATGCAGGATCTCTGGCAGCAAAGCAGCATAATTGAATTGACGACTATTTGCTATAGGATTATAACTTAATGGTAGCATGATAATTTACTAAATGCCAATACAGTGGCATCACGTCCTAATAGTTTAAAAACTAGAAAAGATGTATGAAGGAATTTCCTTTATTATTCATAGTAGTTTGTCATTGGGTGATTACCTCTAGAGTAAAACGGATGTTACCGTTTTACCTTCCGGATCCAGTTATCCTAAGAATAATAAAATTCTAGTACCTCCACAGTCAATACCTCCAAAATCTGCTACCAGCAAATTGAGGTCCAGTGTCAGAATGTCTTCTTTCAGACATTACACTCATCACATTGTTTGCAGCTATCCAAAACTAGCTTCTAGTTTTGTAAAGCAATAAACAATAAGAATTATGTATCGAGGTTCAACTCTGTACCAGTTTTAGATGCAAATCAACAGGGAATAATTCTTCAACTAATAAATGACCTGAGACAAGTTATTTCACAAATGGGAGAGGGAATCAGAATCTTAGCTTCCTTCATATTTCAAAATGTCCCCAACAATCACAGATTAAAAAATGAAAACAAAATAAAAATGCACTAGAAGAAAATATGAGGGATATTTTATAAGCTTTAGGAGAGTATTTCTAGATAGGCCTAAATAACAGAATGTACACACGAATGTCTGCCTATATTCACTTTAATAAAACTTAAATACAGCCTCAAGGAGCAAGAAGGTGGAGTCAGTATGTTTCTCCACTGAGGACAGCTAAAACCCTGGACATTGTATACAACATCGAAAGAGGTCTCTGATGAGGAGAGAAGAAAGAAGACCAGCTGGGGACCTGGGGACACAGGGACCCTTGGATTTTTATTTTGTCTCATGTGTTCCAGCCTCAGCGCTGAAGAAGCTAGCAACAGCCGGCCACAGGAGCAGATATCAGGAGCCCCAGAGAAGCCTGCTGTCTCTAGACAGCCGTCTAAGCAAGTGGTATCCCACAGCAAAAGAAAACATTCAGACCCTGCCTGTTGTACTCCAGCCAAACAGCACAAGGGGGATAGTGGCTTGAAGCCCATTCAGCAAAGGCAAAGTGTGGGGACCAGACCTCCACCCTGCCAGCCATGCTCAGGCCTGCCCCACCCCAGCTGGGTGGTACTGAGGAGAGCAGGGCTCTTCACCTGCCAGGTGGTAATGAACCTCGTTGGACTCAGTGAGACCACAGGAGTAGAATGGGCCTCCACTCCCACACCATACCTCACAGTAGTGGCAGCAAAGGAAACCTAGAAGACAGTCAGGAATGTTAGCAGTGCCCAGTGATAAAGAATCCCCTTGGGGAGCAGTAATGAGGCACTCCTGCCCCTCCTAACCTGGTGTTGTCCGTGGAGGCCCAGTGGAGAGCTGAGCTGGAAAGTCCACCCACACTCACAGGAGTGATAGCCACCCCGTCTCGCATGGAGCTGAGTGGGATTGTGGCCTTCCATCTCCACCTGACAGGAATGTCCCCTCCTCCTCCTCCTGGAGCAGTTTGTTAGAGGAATCTAGATAAGGCAAAAATTGAAATAAGATCCAGGGTCTTATAACATGATATTCAAAATGTCCAGGTTCCCATCAAAAATGACTTATCATGCTAAGAAACAGGAAGATCTGAAACCGAGTGAGAAAAATAGACAATAGATGCCAACACCAAGATGAAAGAAATTGGAATTATCTGATGAAGATTTCAAAGCAGTCCCAATAAAATGGCTTCAAAAAGCAGTTATGAGTATGCATGAAAAAAAACTAAAGAGCTTCTGTGCAGCAAAGGAAACCATCAAGCACCTTAATAGAGAGCCAACAGAATGGGATCTTTGCCAGCTACTTCTCAGGTACAGGACTAATATCTAGAATATACAAAGAACTTAAGAAACTTACCACTTAAAAAAAACCCAAACAAGAAATGGGCAACAGAACTAAATAGACACTTCACAAAAGAAGAAATACAAATGGCCAATAATTATATGAAAAAAATGATCATCACCATTAGCAGTCAGGGAGATGCAAATCAAAACTATCATCGAATCCCAATTAGAATGGCAATCATCAAGAAGTCAAACAATAAATGCTGTCGATGATGTGGGGAAATAGGAACTCTTATATTCCAAATTAGTGTAGCCACTATGGAGCTCAGTGTGGAAATTCCTTAGAACACTGGGAATGGATCCACCATATGGTCATGCTATACCACTCCTGGGTATCTTTCCAAAGGGACTGAAATTAGAATATTATAGTGATACATGCATATCCATGTTCATAGCAGCGCAATTGACAATAGCCAAATTATGGAAATCAATTTAGGTGTCCATCAACAGATGAATGGATTACAAAATTATGGGATATACACACAATGGAATTCTACTCAGCAATAAAGAACAAAATTATGTCATTTACAGGAAAATGGATGAACCTGGAGAACATTATGTTAAGTGAAATTAGCCAGTCACAGAAAGTGAAAGGTTATATGTTTTCTCTCATATGCAGAAGATAAGGAGTAATCAGAATACAAGAGGAACTTTAAATAAGGGAGGAGAAATCCCAGTGGAGGGAAGGAGGTAGTCCAGGGGAGGGTGGTGGGGGGGGAAGGAAAATGATAAAGGAAGCACTTTCACTGACATTATGTACATATGTGAGAATACCAATGCTAATCTCAATATCATGTACAGGGAAGGAGAGGGAGTGGGAAGGGAGCTAGGGAAAGCTCACCAAGTGCTGTGTGCATGTGTGTCACTATCATTCTGCTCTACATTATGATGTGAGACTACAATGCACCAATAAAAGTATATAAAAATAAAACCTCAACAAAGAAATAGAAGACATAAAAGGATCAAATGAAATATTTGAAATTCAAAGCTCAATAATGCAAACTTAAACACTCAATGGAAGCCTCAATTGCAGAATGCAGGGAAAAGAGGGAAAAAACTATGAACTTAAAATAGGACAACAAATGCTACCCAATCTGAAAAATAGAGAAAACAGGCTAAGAAATATGAGCAGATCCTCAAGCTTCTATAGGATTATAACATAGGACCTAATACTCCATCACCAATATCTCAGAAGTAATGAAGAGAGGGTGGGATGAAAGAGTACCTGAAGAAATAATGGCAGAAGGAATAAGACTTTAATAAACTGAGCAAACCACAAACAGGACAAATGCAAAAAAACAAATCCAAATTAAGACTCATCATAGTCCAACATCCGAAAACTATAAACAATGAAAAAGCTCGAAAGTACCAGGATATAAACCTTACATATAGGAGAAAACAATTTGAATGGCAATTATTTCTCTCCTTTTTTAGGAAGTTAAAAAGAGGTGGCACAATACTTTTTTAACTTCTGGGGGAAATTTTTGTCAACTCAGAATTCTATACCCAGCAAAAATATCCTTAAGAACGGAAGGGGAAATCTGAACATTCTAAATAAAGGGAAAATGGAGAAAATTTTTCATCAGGAAATCTATCTTAAAAAGATGCTTCAATGATGTTCCCAAAACAGAAAGGAAATGGTAAAATAATGCATCTTGAAACCTAAGAAGGATAAAAGAACAACAGAATGAATAGAAATAAAGATAAATATAATACATTCTCCTCCTCCATTTGTATTTCCTACTTTATGTTGGCAATTGGAGAAAAAATTACAATGTTTAATGCCATTCTAAATTTATTTTGAGAAAATATTTAAGGCAATTATATTATTAATGAGGAAAGGCAAATGTATGTAAAGAGGTTTTCTTCACTCAAACCAGTATTGACACCTGATACACACACACACACACACACACACACACACACACTGCCCCCACACACACACCAGAAAGAAAATTAGCAAAGATATTACCTCAACAAATTATATAAAGGAGTCAATTTAACAAAAATTGTCAGAAAATATTTTTAAAGCAGAAACCAATAAAATTGAAAATTGAAGGCCTGAAAAAGAAAATCAGTAAAATTAAAAATTGGTTTTATGAACTTATTAATAAAGTTAAATTAAAAAACGGAAGGTGTGCACCCTAACTCATCCCAACTGTGGCCAGCATTAATATGATCCCAAAACTAGACAAAGGTACTAATTTTTTAAAGGCTACATACCTTCCGTGCAACTTTCCAGAGGCTTCCTAGCATCAACCACTTCCTCCTAGATGCATTTACAACTTTCTGCCATTTATCATAAGTCCAGTCACATCCTCCTTGGTCAGAGGATTACAGGATAGTTGCCATCCTAACACCAGGCTAATCTCAGAAATATGAACTGGGCATCTAAGTAACCTGAACTGTGTCACTCCTTAAAGATCACAGCAGCAAGCTAGTTGTCCTAGGCCCTCAGAGCTTCTCAGGTTAAGACTCGTGCCATTCAATGTCTCCTACAATAATTCAGTACCACTTCTGAAGTGTCCATGGCATCTTGGGCATGATGGAGAATCACAAAAATCATACAGTGCTGGAGATGGATGCCAATGAAACAATTGCCTATCCCAAACTCCTGATTTTGTAGATGGCAAATTTGCACCCATTAAGTAACCAACACAAGAAGGGAACATGCTTAAACTACCCCCACATACATGTTATTTCACCCATGAGCAAGACATACACTTTAAAATAAAGCACTGGGATTTTCTTCTATACATAATCATGAACAGGGTATTTAGATCCAAGATGAGCTAGGTATGTTGTTTTTAGAAGGGGCAGGAAAAACACTCAATGGACACTGTCCAATCAAGGATGGACACATCGCTCCCAGGGGAACTTGACTTTCCATGCAGGTAATGGGTTGTCTCCCTCATCACAAACCGTGGGCTCCGTGGTGCTGGTGGAAGTGGCTGCATCTCATAGGTACTTAAATGCATTCTCTTCTCCACAGCAGTAACTTGTGTTTCTGTTTCTATGTCTTGTCTAACACCTCTATCTTCCTGAGTGAGCCCCTACCAATACAGAAACACCACAGATCTTGGCCTTGTGATTCTGTTCTGACTGCCTGTTGTTTCTTCCTGTCCTTTTATTTGTTTGTTTGTTTGTTTGTTTGTTTGTTTGTTTAATTTTATTTTTTTGCAGTGCCTTGCTTCTTTGTTTGGACATTTTTCCTGTTTATCTGCTCATTCTTCTTGGGATTCTACATGTGGGAATCCTTTGAGGGCTGGGAAGAAGTTGGAGTCTTCCATAAAGAACTTGTACTTGACTCTTCAAAGTACCCTGGATGCTGTTAGTCAAGGATGCCTCTAACTTAAATTTCTGTCTTCAAACCTTCTGGGCCACCCAGAAGAAACGAACTAGAACTACGAACACCCGCAAGGGCTGATTTGCAATTCCTAGTTTACTGCACCAAATTCCCCTCTTCTACCGTGTGCGGGTCCTAATTCAAGAATGCTGGATCTTCTTGAACTCTGGGGTGTGAAAGGAGGGTGTCTATTTTGTTTCATCCTTACACATTTGAATGTATGTCCTTTTAATGGTTCCAGGCCTATGAGAGAAGAAGTTCCTATTATATGGTCCATCTTGGATGAGCCCAGGTTTTGTCTCCCATTCTCGGTATCCCTGCTGTGAAAATGGCAGTTCAAGTGCACCAGATTCTGCAAATGTCTCAAGGGAAATCCAGCCCAGGACCTGGCTTATCTATGTTTTCTCCCTGCTCACTTTTCTAGTCAAAAAAATAAAAACAGCTTAACAGCTTACATTCCTACCAGCTCTTCTGTGCAGTTAAGAAGCAGTGCTTTTTTAAAAAAAATATTTTTAATTGTGATATTTACTTGCTTTTAAAAGAAGGACCAGTCTAGGTATCTAACCCACTGTTTTATGGGAAATCTGAAATACAGCATTTCCATGATTTCTCAATATTCTGTCACTTCAATTGTTCTCTGTTTTGCTATTGCCAGGTTGTAAGGAATTTGCAGGTTGCTGTTCATTAGATTATTCTGTCCATCATTCAAGTGTAATATGGAAAATGACAGCTGAGTGGCTTAGACTCAGAGGACTGTATTCCTGCCTTTTCCTTTTCTACTTCTCCTCCTTTTCTTTGTCCTTCGTCATAAGCTCTCTAGTCATCTCCTGTTTGCCTGCAGTTTATTCTCTGAGTTCTGGTTTTGTTTCTTGTTTGGTTGGTTGGTTTTGTTTGTTTTCTTTTTGTTTTTCTGGAAGAATTATAGTGGAGCATGTACCAAGTCTTGAAGGTTTGACAAGGCCTGTCTGTCATCTCTATACTTGGATAGCAACGAGGCTGCACATGAATATTCCAAGTTGTACTTTCATCCTCTAAGAACTTTGTAAATACTGTTCAGCTGTCTTCCACATTTGAACGTTATGCAAAGGTCTGAGGTTAACCTCCCTTTTCCCCCATAGAGATAACATACTTTTCCCTGTGCCACGAACTTACCTCCATTAACTTACATGTTAGAATGGTTTCATTTTATTGTTTTTTCTGGGAAGTGACATACTTCTTCAATCCATGGATTCCAATCTTTCTTTTAATTCAGAAACTAAAAGATATATGTTAGAATTTTTTTACTTTATATGCTTTTCCTATCTCTTCTTCAGGTACAATTATGATAGTTTGAGTTATCCTTTATCTGTCTTCACAATCAATGATTTCTTCCCTAGCCCTCCATAATTGTTTTATTTTTCTATATCTCTTTGACCAGTCCCTCAAACTTGCTTTTTATGCCCCACGTGTGTTTTTAGCCATGTCTGTTTTTTTAGCTTCTTTTAGTAAAGTTCTCACTTCTGAACTGGGCCTGGTGGCACATGCCTGGAATCCCAGTACTTGGGGGCTGAGGCAGGAGAATTGCAAGTTCAAGGCCAGCCTCAGCAACTTAGAGAGCACCTGTTTCAAAATAAAAAATAAAAAGTGCTAGGGGTGGAGCTTAGAGATAGACAATTCCCAGTACCCAAAAAGAAAAAAAAATTCTCATTTCTGTAATGATTCTTATTTTCTGCATTTAACATCTTCTTTTTCTTCTTTCCCTTATTATCTCTACTTTGATCCTTTGATGATTCTCCTTTGATTTCTTATCTCAGGAAGGTCACATTTTCATTAATATCCTTGAACCTACAGAGAACTACTCGTTCATCTATTTCTTGAGCTCTGGGGACCGTTTTTTTTCTGGTATATATTCCTCATGTTCCTTTTCGGGTACTAATTCTCCATTCGTGTTTGGAATGAGTCCATTTGCACAAGTCCCAGGCCTTTGGATGTCTCTTCTTGAATAAATCACCTATTCTCAGGATAACATTAGCGGGGCAAGTGCTTCAATCTGACGGAAGCCTGAATTTCAGTCCGTTACCCCTATGTTCTTTGGAACCACTCTGCCCACCAGTGGCATGGATGACCCGCGGTGACCCGCATGCCGTGGGTTTTATGTAAGACATCAGCTTCACTCCACCGACTTCCCGCAGAGATAATAACCCTGTGCAGTTCCTCCTACACACACTTCCGTCTCCCCTTCCATGCCCCAGCCAAATAGAGGGA
>PVJS01063335.1:0-10510 GCA_004027185.1 Glis glis | reverse complement strand
GGCGCACGCTTGTAATCCCAGTACTTTGGGAGGCGGAGACCGGAGGATCAGGGTTCACGGCCAGCCTCAGCTCTCTCGTGCTCTTTCTCTCCCTGTCTCTCTCTCTCTCTCTCTCTCTTTCTCTCTCTCTCTCTCTCTCCTTAGTGAGGCCTTCCACAACTTTGTGAGACCCGGTTTCAAAATAAAGTATAAAAAAATAGGGCCGGGGGTATAGCACGGAGGTAGAACACCCCTGCGTTCAATCCCCGGTACCGCAAAAAAAAATTTTATATATATATATAATTTATATATATATATATATAATTTAAAAATTATTAAAGGGATATTTGTCCTTTGTCACTTTTAGTCCTATTTCAGGACACATTTGTTTGGTTGTGTGAGATAAAAAGCTATGTGATGGGGTAAAGAGACAGACCTTCTTATGGAAGAAGTCTGAATAATATTTATAGCAACCCTCCCCTCCAGAATGTGGAGCTTACCCCCTACCTGAGGGTGGGTATAATGATTGATTTTATGTGTTAACTGGGCCATGAGATTCCTAGATACTTAATAAGACATCATTTGGGGTGTTTCTGTGAGGATATTTTTTATGAGATTAACATTTAAATCACTAGGCTGAGTGAAGTAGATAATTCTCCCTAATGTGGGGATGCTGGTCCAATCAGAGAAGCCTGAGGGAAGTAGCAAACTGACCCTCCCTTGAGAATTCCTCCTGCCTGAAGCCTTTGGACTAGGATGCTAACTTTTTCCTATCTGCAGTCAAACTGCAAGGTCCATGTCCTCCTGGGTCTCAAGCTGCCCCTTCCAACTGGAGCAGCACCCCTGGTTCCCTGAGGCTCCTGTCTCCAACAACCCCACAGCTCTTGGGACTCATCAGCCTCCTAATCACATGAGCCAGTTGCTTATAATAAACTTCTCTACTTCTATTTTTTTTTTTTTTTTTGCAGTACTGGGGATGGAACCCAGGGGCATTCTACCTCTGGGCTACAACCCTGGCCCTATTTTTTATTCTTTATTTTGAAACAGAGTCTCACTAAGTTGCGGAGGGCCTCACTAAGTAGCTGAGGCTGGCCGCAAACCCGGATCCTCTGGTCTCAGCCTCCCAAGTACTGGGATTACAAGCATGCGCCACCACACCTGGCTAAATCTCTCTACTTCTATGCGTGTATGTATTTATAACTCCTTGGGTTCTGCGTCTCAGGAGACCCCTGATTAATACAACGGCCTATATTTAGTGACTCACTTCCAAAGGATACTATAGGAAATGAGAAAAACAGTAATTTTGCAGTGGAGAAATCTGTCAAACTTCACCTTGCCCAAGTGATGAAGGTTAATGTCACCGCCAATGTCATAGAGACATCAGATACTCTGGTTCTGAACAGCACTTCACTTCTGTGGTCTTCTCCCTGAAACTTATAACCTCAGTCTAATCATGACAGAAATATCAGACAAACCTAGACTGGGAGACAGTCTACAAAATACAGTCTCAAAAACAAGAAGCATTGGAGAGACTGTCATAGACTGAAAGAGGCTAGGGAGACATGGCAAGCAGATGTGGTATCTGTGTTGGATTTTGGACTGGACCCTGAAGCAGAAAAAGAACATTAGTAGAAAAACTGGTGAAATCCAAGTAAAGTCTGGAATTTCATTTACAGCAACGATGTTTTCTTAGTTTCAACAAAAGTTGCATGGACATATAGCATGTTACCAATGGGGGAAACTGGATGACAGGAACTCTATACTATTTTGGCTACTTTTCTGTAAATCTAAAATTATCTCAAAATAAAAAGATTACTTTAAAGAAGAAATCATATGCAAGCCTCAAGTTTATTGAATAACTCATACCTCCACTGAAAGGATCCAGTTTCCACTTGCCGTGAGGCCTGGAGCCGTGGCTCTTCCACCAGTCTCCCTCTGGACTCCAGAGACCCTGATCCTTCCTGATCCACGGCTCCCTGAAGACCAACTCCCTAGCCAAGTTCTTCCATTAATTTTCCCAGAACAGAAGTCTGTAGATGGCTCTGATTTATGTCCCTTCTAATCCCAGGTCTACATGACCTTTCATTTCCACATCCCCACACCATCCAACTATATTTCTGTGCCTTTAGTGTAGACTTCAAAGTGAATTGAGTTCACTTAGCCCATCACTGGACTGGTTCCCCTTAGTTTGATGGCCATTCCTGTTTCAAACAAATGGACCCCTTTGGTACAAATATGACTCCATAGCCCCATCATAGTTTTGATTTCTGGAGTCTGTGTATTAAGAATAATTCCAAAGAAATGGTCACCCCAATGTGTGTCTAAATGTTATCTCTGCTTAACGGCATCTAAAACAACTCTATAAATACAAATTATTTTAAAGGTTTTATTGATTATGATAATAATACTTTGGCCTGAATGGAGAAAAATTCTTTTTCCATATTGTCTCTGTCAGGATTGAAAATTGAATCCTCTGATTAGAGTAATTAAGGGGCTTGGAAAATAGAAGTTTGGATTTTGAGCTACATCTAAGTCTAAGTGATTAGCAAAACAGTGTTACAGACATACGCCCTTTGCGAATCCCAAATTCATCATGACCAAAATTGAACTGCAGGTCTCTCCTCACCACCCACCCCAAACTACTTTTCCTGGGCCATTTCTTATTTTAGTGAATGGTATCCTCAGATATTCAAGCCAGAAAACTAGAGGATGCTTGCCTTTTCCTTTCGTGCTGAGATGTAATCAGTCACCCAGTCCTGCCAGTTGTGTCTCCCAACAGATGTGCTGACTTCTGTCTCCATGATGACCACATTGGTCCAAGCCTTCCTTACCTCTCACTTGCACACCAATAGCCTGCCAAACCTGTCTCACTGCATCTACTATTATTACCACAGTCTTGGTCTGGACTCTGATTGCAAATGACAAGAATTCAAACTAGGTTTATATATTCATATAATTAAGGAGTGAGCTAAACTGGGCATGGTGGTGCATGCCTGTAATCCCAGTACTTGGGAGGCTGAGATAGGAGGATCACAGGTTCGAGGCCCACCTCAGTAACTTGGAGAGACCCTGTTTCAAAATAAAAAGTAAAAAAGAGCTGGGGGTGGAGTTCAGAGATAGAATGCTCCTGGGCTCAATCACCAGTACCACACACAAAAGGAGTGAGCTAGTCACATCTAGATGTATGGATTTGCCTAATTTATTCAGGAACCCATGTTCCTTGTTAGCTTTTAGTTGTACTTCCCTGTATGTTGGTCTTGTTCTAAGGGGGCTCTGCCCAAATGACAGAAAAGATTTCTTGTCTTTTTGTTGCTGATCTGACCTGATCCTTACATCTAGCAATGCCAAAGGAACAGAAATTACCTCTTTCCTGAGAGTTTAAGCAGAAGTCCTAGAGAGGGTGTTTATTACTCTAACATGGGTCACTGTACCCAACCTTAAACCAAACACTCAGGCCAGGAAAATAGGGAAATCTGATTGGTTGGAATTGAGTTATGTGGCTGGAGATGTAGCTCAGTGGTAGAGCCTTACCTAGCATATGGGAGGCCCTGGGTTCCATCCCCAGCATGAAAAAAAGAAAAAAGCCACTGGTGTATGTGCCACTGGCAATGAGGGAGAGTCGACTCTCCTCATATCATATGCACGGTGTTCACCGCAGCAGCAGGGGGAAAGGAGAGTGCTATGTGAGTCAAGATAGTTCTAACTTACAGAATCAGAGTCTCTCTCCATTCTCCTCATAGAAACCAGAATTAATTTACTTTATTCTTTTAAAGTTAAGTCTGGTGACATCATTTTCAATCTTTCGATCTTTATAATAAAATCCAAAGTCTCTCAGATGGCTCAAAGACCTTCATGCTCACAGCCTTGCCTACGTCACCAAGCTGGATTTTATGTCGTCCTCCCCTCACTCTGCTCCAGCCACCCCAGCTCTTCAATCTTTTTTTTTTTTTTGAGGTACTAGGGATTGAGCCCAGGGGCATTCTACCTCCAAGCTACATCCCCAGCCCTATTTTTTATTCTTTATTTTGAAACAGGGTCTCACTAAGTTGCAGAGGGCCTCACTAAGTAGCTGAGGCTGGCCACGAACCTGAGATCTGTTTCAGCCTCCCAAGTACTAGGATTACAAGCATGCGCCACCACATCCGGCTTCAATCTCTTTAACATGTCATGTTTCCTCACAACTGAGGTCCTTCCCCTGGACACGCCCCATGGGAGGGTGTCTAATCATTTCAGAGCTCATCTCAGACTCTACTTCTTCAATAAAATTTTCCTGACTTGCCCAATTAGGTCAGATCCCCCCCATTAAATTCACTCATGCATCTGTACATCTCCTTTATTGCATTTATTTTTACTGTAATCATACAATCATTGCTATCTGACCCCACCTGCTAGAATGTACACTTCATGAGGTCTAGGGCTGTATCAGCCTCATTCATCTCATCCTAGTACCTCACCCAGTACCTGGCACAAAGGAAGCACTCAATTTTTCCCCCAATAAATGAACAAATTTGGTGAGGACTGATAAATTTGGTTTTAGTTAAATCGAAACTGAAATAATGATGAGGCAACAAATTAGGATCTTTTATAGTTGTAAATATGGGAATCTAATGTTCTATGGGACTAATGGCTTTCAAAAAATACCAATTATCAAAATATCAGAATATGTTTCACTTTCTCAAGTGAAGATTGATTTCCACATAGGTGTTGTACGTTGACGAATCTGGGCATATAAAGGCCCTGGTCTACCCAGGAAGTCTTTGCCGTCTTCACACCTGATGTTTTACCAGCAAGCTTGACCCCCACTGCAGCACCAACAACTGCCTGGAAAAGAGAAGTGCTGCGTGCAGAAACCAGAGGTGATATTCGTTCTATTTATACCAGCCGTTTGCCTTAGAAACTGAAGTCAAATTTAGAGGCTCACACAACCCCTGTAACGGATACATTTCCTACCCTTCCCCTTGGTAAACAGCTCTAAGAGACACATAAAGCTCTAAGAAGAGCCCAATATTCTGCCTTTTTCAACAGGCTCTTCTCCTCCACACCCAGTCTCTGCTAAACATAAAGGTTTTGCTTGTTTGGGGTTATTCTGAGCTGAAGGAGTGCTTCTCAAGGGAGTAGCCCAAAGGGTGTTTCTGTATTTTCCTTCCTGAGGTGTGTGAGAGGAAGGAGGGAAATGACTACCACAGCTGCACTCCTACTTCAAACAGTCCAACCATTGCTTCTCTTAATATTTAACAGAACAGTGAGTGGCTAGAATCCTAGAACCTTCAAGTATGCCAGTTCCTTAATAAAGACAAATGAGAATCATGCTTTCAGAACCCATTTTGGTTGTAAAATATAGATATTTGGCTAATTAAAAAAAAACACCAAATGTCTAAACCTAAAGGAAAAAGTGATGGGGAGGAGAGGAGGGAGACAGCTGTGCTCTCAGCTCATTCCAAAGCACCTCCAAGCGCTCACTAAGCCACAGTTCCTGCTATCAGCAGCAAGAGAACCTTCAGATCAGCAAAGAAGAGCAGATGAGCAGCTCTGAGAAGAAAGGAGTTGGCTGGGAGGAAAGAAGGATGAGACACGAGGCCATCCTTGAAAGCAAGTCTGGACTTCACCATCTTTTCATGGCTTATGCTGTAAAAATTTTCTACACACATGGCTACATTTGCTGCCCACTGCGTTTTCAAAGGACAGTGGGAGGAAAAGACTTAGTTGAGAGGTGTGAACGCTGATCAGTACTCGCCTTCTCCGTGTTTAACACCTTTTCCTATTTTGCTGGGCGAAGACGAAAGAGAGGCCACGGGTTTCTGAAGACTGGACCATCACCATCCTATGTGTGCCACAGCCCATGAGTCCAGAAATAGAGGGAAGGTGGGAAATGTCACACTGACCAGAACCTCGCAGGACTGGGGCCTTTTGCAGTCTGATTTTTAGGGTTTATTCATTTTTCCAAATACTTCCCTTCTTTGCTTATTAGTATCTAAAATTCTAGGCTTAAAAAAGCCAATTTTGTGGAAGAAAATACATGTTTGGTTATTTAAAGGCATGTCAGTGATTGTTGCAATGGTCTTTTTTCAGAAAATAAATTTGACAAGTTTGTGAGGATAGACAATAAAGGAGTGAGGATGGGTGATTTATGAAGGGCCAAGAGAAAGAGAAAATAAAGGTCAGACTAGGAGGAGAGAAGACCAAGCCAGGACTAAAATGAGTCCTAGCATCGGCCTAAGACCAGCTCAGAGGTTTGTCTCTGCTATTGAATCTAAAGAATGAACAGTACATCTTAGAATACTCTTAAGATGTCCATGTTAACTGGTAAGTAATAATTCCTTGTTCACACATAATTGAGATTAAACTGTCTAGGTAGCACAAGAATTGCTCTATGGGAAAGAGGCCTCTTATGGAACCTGCAGCCCCACCCCTAATTACCATAAAAGATCAAATTTCTCCTGGTTGCGCACATTACAATAATGGCAATAAAAGTAATTTGGAATCATGTATTATATACATACTAACATGTGTCATATGCATACACTATGATTCATAAATTGCATCCATACTACAGAAATAATATGTGTAAAGCTATGTGTATAAGAATATAAGAATACCTCAAATTGGGTGGCTTAGCACAATAGAAATGTGAGGTTTTGCCATTCTGGAAGCTACACGTCTAAAATCAAGGTTTTTTGCAGGGCTCCATCTGAAGCCTGTGAGGAATTAGGAACACTAGGCAGTTTAGGGCAGAGGACCTAGGGACAGGAAGGGTTAAAAGAAACCATCTATAAAAGGAACAAAAACAGGGACGGTTAATAGACATAGGAGTAAAGGTGCCCAGGCAAGGCAGCTTCAGCCCCAAGAGCGATCAGAGGGGCAAGGGTAAGGGAATCAGACCAGTGGCTCCAGGAGGTTAGTAGAGCCCTCTGACCTTCACAATAAAGATTCAAATTAAGGATGGAAACTGGGCAAAAGACAGTGGATCCCTAAGACCCAATTCTGACCAATCACAAAGGAACAGATAGGGAACTACAAGAAGGGATAAAAGCTTACCTCCCTAAAACTTCAATGGTTATTCTCTTTGGGGGACCCTTCCCCACTGTGTAGGAGGAGCTTTCCTGTTTTCTGTCTTCCCTAGGCTTAAAATAAATCTTTGTAACCCTATACCCACCCTTCTATAGTCTGTTGACTTTATAAAATTTCACAGACAAGAACCGCTAAGAGGAGAAGCCTGGATCACCTTGGGCAGTAAAAGAAAAACTTGGTTACACCTGCCAGAGAACCCTTCCTTGCTTCTTCCTGGCCTCTGGAGGCTGCTGGAAATCTTTGAAGCTCTTTGGTTTGTAGGCACATCTCTGCAATCCCCTGTATTCACACTGTCTTCCTTCTGTGCATGTCTCTGTCTCTGGGTCCAAGTTTCCCCATTTTATAGGTCACCGGTCATACTGGATTAGGCCCATTGTTTCAGCCAGTGGTCTCACTGCTATAATCCAAAATACCTGACCATCACAATTTAGAGAAAGAAAGATTTGTTTGCTCAAAGTTCTGAAGATTTCAGTGGTTTCAGTCCATGTCATTTCTGCAGAGCTCAGAGCATGGTGGTGGGAAAAACAGAAAGAGTGAGGGAAGGTACTCTGCTCTCACAAAGAGGAGGCCAGAAGTAGAAAGAGAGAATGGAGAGACTCTGTTCTCACATCATGGAGGCTGGAAGTAGAGAGGGAGGGAGAGGGAGAGGGAGAAGGAGAGGGAGAAGGAGAGAGAGAGAAAGAGAAAGAACTCTGCTCTCACATCATGGAGGCCGGAAGCAGAGAGAGAGAGAAAGAGCTGAGATAGAAAGAAAAAGAAAGAAAGGAAGGGTCAATCAGATTTTGTTGTAAATTCATTTTTATAAAAACAAAAGTAATTTGGAATTTTAACCAGAATTTCTGAGCACCTCAATAGATAACATATACAAAACTCAAACCATGTATCAATATAGAAAGAAGACCAAGTTTAGCAAATATGGACTTCATAGTTTTACCAAAAGTAAATGCACATACTCCCATATTCAACTCTTATAGGTAACAAACTCTCCTTATCATAAAGAGAAGCAAGGGCCTTGTGGTACAATCAGAAGCCATCGTTCAGTTAGTGGATGTGAGGACCAGCGCCGCAGTCTACTGCAAATCAGTCTCTGATCACTCCAGAACCCCAGTACTTGTAGATTTAATCACAGTGAAGCCAGGACAATTCATAAGCCTTCTGTCAGGAATCCAGTCTGCCCATAGGCCTTGAAGTATTTTACCTACTATGAGTGCACAGTTGAATTGCCAAACATATCCCAATGGCACCAACATCCAGAACTCCTTTTCCATCTTAACACTGGCTTGAGGTGTGGGGCCTCCTCCCCCCCAGGCTTGCATGTGGCACCTACTCACTGTCCTCGTGTGGTCTTTCCTCTGTGCACAAGTCCACGTCTTGCACTCCTCATCTTAGGAAGACGCGGCCATGTTGGATTAGGGCCCAATCTATGGACCTCACTTAAACTTAATTATTTCTGTGAAGGCCCTATCTCTAAACTGTCAACTAGAAGGTAGGTGGGTAGGATTTCAACATAGGAACTGGGCCCATAGCAAGATCCCATTCTTGGAGCAGCAGGAGTGCTTGGCACTTCTGTAGAGTGCTGGACTCTGTAGCCCAGGCTGACACAAGGATGGAGTCTCCTCTTAGCCCTGGAGGGTACCCCAGCTTTTTCTACATACATTATCCCACAAAACAACAGACTGCATTTCCATGTCTGCCTCTGCAGCTGAGAGAGAATGGAAACCATAGAATAATTCATGATCATTATCTGTCTCTTTATGGAAGGTAAAGTTCTTATCATGAAAGAGGCAGCTGAAACACTCACATGAGGATTCACAATGGAGAGCACTCATCCTTTATCTCTTCATTTGTGGTTACCGGTTATCCTCTTACCTCCTGGTGACTCAGAGCTGGACCAGCAGCGGGCCTCTCTGAACATAGCTCTCTCCTCCTCAAGATGCCCAGCTCTGAAAAATGAGAACCAATGGAAGTGGCAGCCAAGACCTGCAGCTTCCAACTTACACACTTAAGTGAACTTTTCGAAAACTGTTTTAAAAAAACTGGGCATATGAATAAGGCAACAAAGAAATGTGATGTTTTAAAAACTTAAGGGAAAAGAGGGCATGGTGACAAGCATTTGTTCTGACCTGGGAAACTGACAGTGATGATAAGGCAGGCAGGCGTGAGACCATGGTGAGCCGCCTGTGTTCAACCAGTGTTGATGACTCACCTGCACAGGACTAGAATCAAGTATCTTGACAGCCAAACGATTTTCTACCTTAGTTTACTTAATGCAGAGAATAATGACTGCAAAACAAATCCATCTTTTGCTTTAATATAATCAAGATTGGTTTTAAAGTAGAAACTGACTGTGTCACTATGGACATGAGAAAAATATTTCAGGTAGTACCCACAACTGAATGATCACACTTACTTGACAATAACAATACGATGATGGCTTAGGACTTGGGGCGGGTGCTCAGTGGTAGAGGCTATCCCAGCTTGCCAGCGCCCGGAGCTGGATCCCTTCCAGTTCGCAATGGGCCTGCCCAGGGGCATTGCCCTTAAAGCACTGAACAGCAGGGGGAGCGCTTTTGTTAAAATTCGAAGCTCAAAAAAATCCGAACCTTTTTTACAAAGCTTATATATTTATTTATCTATCTACTTGTGGTACTGGGGATTGAATGCAGGGACATTCTACCTCTGAGCTACACCCCCAGCCCTATTTTATTTTTATTTTAAAACAGGGCATTGCTAGGTTGATGAGAGGCTCATTCCTTGCTGAAGCTGTCCTCGACCCTAGGATCCTCCGGTCTCAGCCTCCCAAGTACTGGGATGACAGGCGCAGAACAGCACAGTCGCCAGCATCCAGCTTGAGACAGAATAAAGCATCGTCTCCAACTAACGCTGATCTCACTGGAAAGTGAAGAATTGACTGTAATCGTGAACGTGGAGCAAACAGCAGAAGCAGTCCCATCTTCGGAGCACGTTCTGAAAAGATGAGTGATTGTTACAACCGAATGCTAACGCGTAGCCACATCTGCACGTTCTACCGCGTGATCCAGGGCACCTTTTCGACCCACTCCTGTGCCTCTAAGCTCCGCGCCGGCTGCTACCTGAGAAGGAGGGTGGTCTTCTCTCCCTCTCCACCACCCCTCCACCACCACCACCCCCAATCCCCGGCGTGAAGGGTTGAGGGCTATGGGGATTGCTACCCTCAGAGTCTCCATCCTACGACCACGATGGGGAGTGTCCTCGTCGCTGCTTCTTACGGCGACTTGGTGCACTTTTTACACTTGGATTACACCGGAGGCATCAGAATCGCTTGCTTTTTCTGAGCCCTCCCTGTTTCGCTTTCCTGCTATTTGGGTCTTACTGGCGATCATGCAAAAGCCTTTTTGAACACCTCAAGTTGCCACTCATTGGACAGGGCTCCAGCCTGGACCAGGTCTCACGTAGTTTAAACGCAGCCTCCGCGAGCCTCCGA
>PVJS01063334.1:0-10504 GCA_004027185.1 Glis glis | reverse complement strand
ACCAAAAAAAAAAAAAAAAAAGAATATACTGAGTGTCTAGAGAGAAACCCAATACTACATCTCCTCTTAATTACTTAAATTTTAAATATACGTATTTTCTTTTTGAAAAAACAATATGTTTTCATCACCAAATAAAAAGTATGTGGGGGGCAATTAAAATACCATAAGCATTCCACTTAAAATAATTAAAATAAGACTAAAAGTGCCTTACCAGTTTCTTCATTTCCAGAAATAGTAACTAGAAAAAAAGAAGAAAAAAGAGTGAATAAATATATTTCACCCATTTTGTATGTAAGTTTTATTTCAGGTTGCATGTTCATTTTAATATAATTTTCAAAAAACTTCAAAACCATTAAAATGTTAAAAATCTGAATTCTTTATCATTAAACCACAATCATGAGAAATTTTTAGACCTTCGTTAACTTTAAATGTCTTAACACAATTCTAGGTGACACTGCAGGATGAACAGGATTGCTCTCCTTGGTGTTCATGCCTGATTCATGAGTCTGCAATGTACCTTACCACGCTCTTTGCAAAAACTAGCCAAGATAGCCGGTGGGGGCACTCGCTTGTAACCCCACTACTTGGGAGGCGGCGACAGGAGAATCCAGTTCCCGGCCAGCCTCAGCTACTTAGTGAGGCCCTCTGCAACTTAGTGAGAATTTGTTTCAAAATAAAGAATAAAAAATAGGGCTGGGGATGTAGCTTGGAGGTAGAATGCCCCTGGGTTCAATCCCCAGTACTGGAAAAAAAAAAAAAAACCTAGACAAGATAGACTTTGCTGTTTTTAACTGACATACAATAATTACACTTATTTCAGGGACACAGTGTGATAATTCAATACATGCATACACATAACAATCTCAAATCAGTGTAATTTATGTTTTCCATCTCATACATGAGAATGATAATTCTTTTTTTTTTTTTTTGGTGGTACTGGGAATTGAAACCATGGCCTATGCATGCTAGACAAGTGCTCTACCACTGAGCTACATCCCCAGCCCCACACTTATCATTTGTGTTTAGAGCCTTCAAATGTCTGTATTTGCCAGGTGTGGTGGCACATGCCTGTAATCCCAGTACTTGGGAGGCTGAGACAGGAGGATCACAGGTTCGAGGACAGTCTCAGCAAGTAGAGAGACTCTCATCAACCTAGTGAGAACCCTGTTTCAAAATAAAAATAAAATAGGGCTGGGGGTGTAGCTTGGAGGTAGAATGCCCCTGGGTTCAATCCCCAGTGCCACAAAAAAACAAAAACCAAAAACGCCAGTCTTCTAGATCTTTGCGAAATGTGTCCTAGGTTGTTGTAAACGTAGTCACCCTACTGTACTGTAGAACAGCAGAACTTATTCCTATCTCACTGTGTTTTGGTGCCAGTGATACATCCCCCTCTCCTCCCGCCCTTCTACCTTCCTAACTTCTAGTAATTATCATCCTACTCTCTTCTTTGAGATCGCTCTTAGCTGCCACACATGAGTATGTGGTATTAGACATATTTGTTTTCAACAGAAAAAAGTAGAGGAACTTATCCCACAGTCTGAGCACTCAAATACCCAAGAAATCAAGCTGGGCACAGAGTTAATTCAGTAACTACCTCTATCATATTTTCTTACATTTTGTAATGCTATTTTGGGTTTTTTTTTTTGGTGTGGTACTGGGGATTGAACCCAGGGGCATTCTACCTTTGAGCTACACCTCTAACCCTTATTTTCTGTTTTGAAACAGGGTCTTCCTAGGTTGCTGAAAGTCTCACTATGTTGCTAAGGCTGTCCTTGAACCTGTGATCCTCCTGTTTCAGCCTCCTAAGTACTGGGATTACAGGTGCATGCCACCATACCCTGCTTCCACAACCTCTTTTTAAGAGGCCAGGCCAGTGTCTTGTGAAATGTCCTACAGATTTCAGAAGTTGCTACACTTTAGTATACTTCTTAAAGCACCAAACAGTTTTCCACTGAGCGGGTGTTCAGTTTTACAGTGTGGCTTCTATTAATAGACATTTGGGTTGTTGCCAATCTTTTGCTATTACAATGTGGCAATAAATAACTTTGTGCATGTGTTGTTTCTTTGTGAAAGTTTGTCTTCAGTGTGGATTCCTAACAGCAGGGCTACTGGACCACAAGTGAATGTTGCGTTTTCAGGATTTCATGTTGCGGGAGGGACGCGTGAGGCTGCCTGTTTCTTTGCAGTCACCAACAAAGCATTTTCTTTCTTTTTTTATTTTTTTTTTTTTGGCAGTACAGGGGATTGAACCCAGGGGCATTCTACCTCCAGTCTACACCCCCACCCCTATTTTTTATTCTTTATTTTTTAATTTATTTATTATTTATTTACTTACTTATTTTGCCATACTGGGGATGGAACCCAGGGGCATTCTACCTCCAAGCTACACCCCCAAGCCCTATTTTTTATTCTTTATTTTGAAACAGGGTCTCACTAAGTTGCGGAGGGCCTCACTAAGTAGCTGAGGCTGGCCGCGAACCTGCAATCCTCCAGTCTCAGCCTCCCAAGTACTGGGATTACAAGCATGCGCCACCACGCCCGGCTCAACAAAGCATTTTCAAGTGCTTGGGATTGCAGGGCAATTTTACCTTGCGTTTGCAGTGAGTGCAAGCAGGTCCCCATGTTTATGAGCCATTTTCATTTTTTTTCTTTCTGGGAATTGCTTATGTGTTTTCTTGTTTTGTTTTGTTATGGTGTGGAAACCCCCGAAAAGGTAAAAGCATAAGTGACTCCATCTTGTTTAAAGCTGCTCCGTTTCGTGAGAACACTGCGGCCTCCAAACAGGGGTAACAAAGAGCTCAAACATTCCTGCTGGCTGGGTCCTGCTGACCTTGGGCCCAGGCCTGCTAGGCTTATCAATAGCGGCAAACATTTGCTAATGTGAACACCCATGTCCCTGTGTCTTGTTTGCTTTGCAGAAGACTTGTGCATGACTGCTCGCACACCACCTGCGACCATCTGCGTCTGGTCTTTTCCCTTATAAACCCCCTCCTTCCCTGGGTTGGGCACGAAGGGCCTCAGTTGTCTGATTTCAGACCTGTGCCTTCGTCCCGGCCGGTAAATAAAGGCTTCTAATTTGCCTGGACATCTCTATCTTGCTGCCTCAGCCTCTCAGGTAGCTAGAAGTACAGGTGTGTGCCCCCCACCTGGCTTGTTGATGTTTTTTATCCACTGTTCTCTATGGGGTTTGGCAATTCTCAACTGTAGCTAGAGGCTTTCACTACTCTCTCGTTTGTTTAGTCAGCTTCTCATCACTGTGACAATATCTGAGAAAAACAGCTTAAAGGAGAGATTTATTTGTGGCCCATGGGTTCAGAGCACTCCATTGCCTTGGGCCTGAGATGAGTGGAAGGGTGTGGCCAAGGAAGACTGCAGGGTCAGCACAGCCAGGGAGCAGAGAGGGGAAGAGGTCAGAGACAAGACAGAAGCCCCAAAGGCATGCCCCCAGGACCCTGTCCCTCCAACCAGGTTCCACTGCTTACAGTTCCCACCACCTACCAACAGGCCATTCAGATCATGAATCCATCGAAGGATTAACCCACTGCTGATGTTACTGTCCCACGGGAGAGACATCCCATTCAAACCAAGCACTTGAGCCTGCATGGGTGCATACTAGGATCCCAGTACTTGGGAGGCTGAGACAGGAGGACAGGAAGTAGTAGTAGTACTCCCAGCCTCAGCAACCTAGCAGGATCCTATTTCCAAATAAAAAACAGGGCTGGGGTGTAGCTAGAGGTAGAACGCCCCTGGGCTCAATCCCTAGTGCCACAAAAAACAAAACAAAACAAAAAACCCACTCATTTGAAGACTATCCACTTGGTTTTCTCCTAGTTTTGTTTCCTTCCTCCCTCTCTCTCTTCCTTCATTTCTTTCTTTCTCTCCCTCCCTCCCTTCCTTTTCCTTTTCCTGTCTTTTTCTTTCTTTAGTGGTACTGGGGATTGAACCCAGGGGCATTCAACCTCTGGGCTACACCTCCAGCCCTTTTGGTATTTTATTTTGAAACAGGGTCTCACTAGGTTGCTGAGGGTCTTGCTGTGTTGCTAAGGCTGTCCTCGAACCTGCAATCCTCCTGTCTCAGTTTCCCAAGTACTGGGTTACAAGCATGTGCCACCACGCCTGTCTTAAATATTAGATTATAACCCATAAAATGGAATCTGACTGCATGCTGAGTAAACAACTGAATCAATTAATAAATAGGAGAATAAATGATTCCTTACAGAATTCTAATTAATAAATTAATTAAGAAAAAGTGATGGAATTAGAAAAATCACCATTTGGCAACTAGTACAGTAATAACTGTTTTTTTTTTTTTGGCGGTATCGGGGATTGAACCCAGAGGCATTCTACCTCCGGGCTACACCCCCAGCCCTACATTTTATTCTTTATTTGGAAATAGGGTCTCACTAAGTTGCAGAGGGCCTCACTAAGTAGCTGAGACTGGCCACGAACCCTTATCCTCCGGTGTCAGCCTCCCAAGTACTGGGATTACAAGCCTGCGCCACAACACCTGGCTAGTAATAACTGTTTCAATCAAGAATATTTTTTTCTTTTTTTTGTGGTACTGGGGATTGAACCCAGGGGCATTCTACCTCCGAGCTACACCCCCAGTCCTAGTTTTTACTTTTTATTTTGAAACAGGGTCTCACAAAGTTGTGGAGGGCCTCACTAAGTAGCTGAGGATGGCTGTGAACCCAGATCCTCCTGTCTCAGCCTCCCAAATACTGGGATTACAAGATTGCGCTATTCTGCCTGGCTCAATCAAGAATATTTAAGCCAGGTGTGGTAGCGCATGCCTGTAATCTCAGTACTTGGGAGGCTGAGACAGGAGGATCAAAGGTTCAAGGACAGCCTCAGCAACTTAGTGAGGTCCTCTGCAACTTAGTGAAACCCTGTTTCAAAATGAAAATAAACCAGGCGTGGTGGTGCACGCCTGTAATTCCAGTACTTGGGAGGCTGAGACAGGAAGATCACAGGTTCAAGGACAGCCTCAGCAAGTAGTGAGACTCTCATCAACCTAGCGAGACCCTGTTTCAAAATAAGAAATAAAATCGGGTTGGGGGTGTAGCTCGGAGGTAGCTCTGGGTTCAATCCCCAGTACCACACACACAAAAAAGGTAATTTTCAAAATAAAATAGGACCGGCCAGGCGTCGTGGCGCACGCTTGTAATCCCAGTACTTGGGAGGCGGAGACCGGAGGATCCGGGTTCGCAGCCAGCCTCAGCTACTTAGTGAGGCCCTCCGCAACTTCATGAGACCCGGTTTCAAAATAAAGAATAAAAAATAGGGCCGGGGGTGTAGCTCGTAAGTAGAATGCTCCTGGGTTCAATCCCCAGTACCACAAGAAAAATAAATAAATAAAATAAAATAGGGCTGGGGTTAAGAAAGAGAGAGAGAGAGAGAGAAAGAGGAAGGAAGGAAGGAAGGAAGGAAGGAAGAGAGAGAAAGAGAAAGAAAGAAAGAAAGAAAGAAAGAAAGAAAGAAAGAGGAAGGAAGGAAGGAAGGAAGGAAGGAAGGAAAAAAGGAAGGATGGAAGGAAAAAAGGAAGGAAGGAAGGAAAGAGGAGGGAGGGAGGAAGAAAGCAAGAAGGGAGGAAGGAAGGGAGGGAGGGAAGGGAAGGAAGGAAGAGGGCTGGGGGTGTAGCTAAGAGGTAGAATGCCTCTGGGTTCAATCCCTTGTACCACACACACACACACACACACACACACACACACACACACAATTTAAATTAAAGGGTGCTTAGAGTCAGTGAACCTAAGAGTTACGTAACAGATCACTTAGTTTCCCAGAGCTTCCCCATAAAACTCTTGTCTTGGATTAGGTTCTCTGGAGTCAGATACTGAGTGAGAGTTCGGAGTGTAAGATATTTACCAGCGTACAGGGCAAGGAGGTGCAGGCCTGGTATCCCACTATTTGGGAGGCTGAGATAGGAGAATCGCAGGATTGAGGCCAGCCTTAGCAATTTAGTGAGACCCTGGGGGTATAGAGGGAGGTTAAATGTCCCTGGGTTCAATCTCTGCTAACTCCCCACACACAAAAATTTATCAGGGATCAACATATGTGAAAGGAAGGGGAGAAATGTCAGTGCGATGCCGGCCGGCTCTGGCGCGGAGGGCTCTGGAGTGAGGGCGGAGGGCGGGCGTGGCCTTGGGAGGGGTGAGCGGGGCTTAAGGGCAAGGCAGCTGAGCAGCCTGCTGACCTCCCCTGCCAGGCTCCAGGGGAAAGTCCTTCCTCCAAGGCAATGTGCTCTGAGTCGCTGCAGTAACAACTGTATCTTACAGACGCAAAACCTGGCAACCACCAGCTGCAGTGGTGACCAAAGCTAAGAGTCCCCAGAGTACAATCAATGACAGCGAAGCACTTCGGTGGTGTTCTCGTATAGTGTATGCTCAATCTAATCATGAGGAAACATCAGATACGCCCATATGGACAAGTGTTTTACAAAGTACACCTGCTCTCCCAAAAAACGTCATGGTCATAAAACACAAACCAAGAGGAACTCTTCCAGATTAAAGATCACTAGAGACGTACACAACTCTATTACGTGATCCTGACCGGGCTGTGGAACTGAACAGGATCCTGGAGGATCAACTCACGTTTGAAAAACGCCTGAGATTAGAATGTAGCATATTGTCAACACTCATTTTCTGATAACTGGTGTAACTATAAACTGGTATATACAAAAACATTCTTGTTCTTAGGTAATGACATGTATTTATAAGTTAAAGGGCATTACGTCTTCAAATTACTCTCAAACATTTAAGAAAAAGAAGGAAGGAAGGACAAAGCACACGGGGCAGAATAGTAACACTTGGTGAGTCTGGTGAAAGATAACATGACAATTCTTTGTACTATTTTTCACAAGTCTGAAATTATTTTAAGATAAAAAGTTACACACACACACACACACACACACACACACACAAAACACGCTGAGCATGGTGACACGCAGCTGTAATCTCAGTACTTGGGAGGCTGAGACAGGAGGATTTCAGGTTAGAGGATAGCCTCAGCAATTTAGCAAGACCCTGTCTCAAAATAAAAAATAAGAGACGGCATGGTGGCGCACACTTGTAATCCTAGTACTTGGGAGACTGAGACAGGATGATAGCAGGTTCGAGACCAACCTCTGCAAGTAGTGAGACTCTCATCAACCTAGTAAGACCCTGTTTCAAAATAAAAATAAACACCGGGCGTGGTGGCGCTGGCTTGTAATCCCAGTACTTGGGAGGCGGAGACCGGAGGATCTGGGTTCGCCGCCAGCCTCAGCTCTTTCTCTCTCTCCCCCTGTCTCTCTCTCTCTTTCTCTACCTAGTGAGGCCCTCCGCAACTTCGTGAGACCCGGTTTCAAAATAAAGTATAAAAAATAGGGCCGGGGGTGTAGTGCGGAGGTAGAACGCCCCTGGGTTCAATCCCCAGTACCGCAAAAAAAAAAAAAACAATGTCAGCATAATTTCAAAGAATCATTGTTTCATAATTCAAAACAAAGAGAGGAGAACAAGTAAGTGACAACATTGTGCGGGCTTTAACATCAAAGACCACAGAATATGGATGCTTCTGTATTCCAGCATTCCAACATGATCCAAGGGGGGTTTAAAAGATCTTATATGAGTCTATTCAATTCAATATGTTGTTTTTTTCTTTTTGTGGTATTGGGGATTGAACCCAGGGACATTCTACCTCCAAGCTATACTCCGAGCCCTTTTTATTTTAAAACAGGGTCTCACTAAGTTGCAGAGGGCCTCACTAAGTTGCTGAGGTTGGCTGCAAACCTGTGATCCTCCTACATCAGCTTCCTAAGTACTGGGATTACAGGTGTGCGCCACCACGCCCGGCTTCAATTCAACATGTATTAATTGAAAGTCTGCCCCCACCTGGATCTCTAATGAATACAAAGACAACAGGACTCAATCATACTACAAATCTTGTAAGCAACATTGTTCAAGTCCGTAAATAAGTATCAGGAAGTACATATCTTTTTTTTTTTTTTTTTTTTTTGCGGTACCGGGGATTGAACGCAGTGGCGTTCTACCTCCGCGCTACACCCCCGGCCCTATTTCTTTTTATGCTTTATTTTTGAAACCAGGTCTCACGAAGTTGCGGAGGGCCTCACTAGGTAGAGAGAGAGAGAGGAGGGAGGGAGGGAGGGAGAGAGAAAGAGAGAAATTGCGCGCGCATGCGCACTGAGGTTGGCCGCGAACCCGGATCCTCCGGTCTCCGCCTCCCAAAGTACTGGGATTACAAGCATGCGCCACCACACCCAGCACATATCTTTAATTTATATTCTAATACAATGCACAATTTGCCTAAGTGTACTAGAAATACATTCCTAAATAAAACTGTAAATACATCTTTTTTGGGGGGATGGGGTACTGGGGATTGAACCCAGGGGCATTCTACCTCTGAACTACACCCCCAGCCCTTTTTATTTTTTGAGACAGTGTCTCTTAGCTAAGTTACCCAGGCTGGCTTCAAACTTACCTCAGCCTTCTAAATTGCTGGGATTACAGGAGAGCATCACTGCCTGGCCCTGTACATTTACATGAGTTAATTTGGCCGGGCATGACGGTACACAGCTGTAATTCCAGTACTTGAGAGGCTGAGACAGGAGGATCACAGTTTCAAGGACGGCCTAAGCAAGGAGTGAGACTCTCATCAACTTAGAGAGACCCTGTTTCAAGATAAAAATAAAATAGGGCTGGGGGCGTAGTTCGGAGGTCAATCCCCAGTATCACAAATAAATAAACGAATGAATTTTATGGAATGTAAACTGTTTTCTTAGAGTTATTTACAAACACAAAAACAGAGCTTGGGGATATGGCACAGTGGCGGCGTGCTTGCCTAGCTTGCCTTGCAGGCTTTAGGGTCAATCCTCAACACCACTGCTACACCACCACAAACAGACAAATAATAAAAGCCAAATTAGAATTTTTACAAATATACAAAAGCTGAAATGGTTTATCACCAGCTGACCTGAACTACAATAAATGCTTAAGGAAGCCCTTGAGAGACAGGGGAGGTGGTGGCACACCTGTAATCCCAGTATTTGGAAGGCTGAGACAGGAGGGCCGCAAGTTCAAGGCCAGCCTCAGCAACTTAGTGAAGCCTTCAGCAATTTAGCAAGACCCTGTTTCAAAACAAAAACAAAAAGGGCTGTGAGTGTAGCTCAGAGGTACACAGCCCTGGGTTCAACCCCAGTGCATGGGGTGGGTCATGGGGGGGAAGCCTTTCAGGTGACAGGAATATGATCTATAAAAAGCAATAAAAGGCACTAGAAATGGTACCTACGTGAGTAAATACATGTATTGTTTTTATTATTTAAATCTTTCCCAAAGATAATCAACTGTTTTAAACAAAATATGAACAATATAGTGTGAGGCTTATAACATATAAAATGCGTGACAATAATACCAGGCATGGTGGCACACGCCTGTAATTCCAGTACTTGGGAGGCTGAGACAGGAGGATTACAGGTTTGTGGCCAGCCTCAGCAACTTAGTGAGAGACCCTGTTTCAAAATAAAAAAGTAGACAGGCATGGTAGCAAACGCTTGTAATCCCAGTACTTAAAAGGCTGAGACAGGCGGATTGCAGGTTCGAAACTAGCCTCAGCAACTTTGCGAGATGCTCAGCAACTTAGGAAGACCCTGTTTCAAAATAAAAAAATAAAAGGGCTGGGTGAGTAGCTCAGAGGTAGAAAACCCCTGGGTTCAATCCCCAGTAGCCCACCAAAAATAATATAAAATAAAATAAAATAAATATATTCACCCTTCTAAAAACCACATAGCTCTTCTGAGCAAGTCTCCTTAGAAGTAAAAGGGATTGAATTAGATCATCTCGAAAACCTTTTTAAGTTCTAAGTCCTCCTACCTGCTAAGAGAGAGACATATCTACTATTAACAGTTCGGAATGACCTGAAGACAGGCGCTCTCATGGAACTCTGGAACCCTCAATCAGCACTTTCCTCAAAAAACTAATATTTTCAAGTAGCAGCTATGGGGGGGAGGGACAAAGGGGAATTTCAGTCTAATTTACAACAAGGACCAATGTCCCTATTTAATGTTCACTTCTCTGCTTACCACCCCGTAGGCTGCGCCCTAGATGTGTCACTGCTTACTATTTTGTCCTCAGCATTGCTCCTAACAAGGCTGACTGTGTGCACAGCAACAATTAGGAAGTTATAGAGACTGAGATGGAATGAAGGCCTCCTTGGTCATAAACAACTTGTTCAAATGACTTGGAGTAGCTGGGCGTGGTGGCGCATGCTTGTAATCCCAGTACTTTGGGAGGCGGAGACCAGAGGATTGGGGTTTGCGGCCAGCCTCAGCGCTCTCTCTCCCTGTCTCTCTCTTTCTCTCTCTCTACTTAGTGAGGCCCTCCGCAACTTTGTGAGACCCGGTTTCAAAATAAAGTATAAAAAATAGGGCTGGGGGCGTAGCGCGGAGGTAGAACGCCCCTGCGTTCAATCCCCAGTACCGCAAAAAAAAAAAAAAAAAAAAAAAAAAATG
>PVJS01063333.1:0-10510 GCA_004027185.1 Glis glis | reverse complement strand
GAACTGTTTTTTTGGGTGTTGTCCTTAGGGGCAATACAGGCAGGAACTGGTTTTCTGTCCTTGGGGAACTAGTCTTGTCCTTATGGCAGTAAAGACAGGGAGTTCAATTTTAGGGTAGAAAACGAGGCTAAAAAAAATTACTTTTTTCTGGGCACGTTATCACATTCCCCACTCCTGTTATTCACCAAGATAGAAATACTAGGCAGAAAGGAGACATTGGGAAGAAAAATAGAGATTTGAAGCTTTTGAGAGTTCATGATCTGACTCCACCCTATAGGGTGTATCCAGTCAGGCAGAAGCCTTAATAAGTCCACACCTTTAATCACTCCTCTCCACACCTGAGACACTCAGTGGAAATATGATGGGTGAGGAGGACAAGGGTCATACCCCACTGCTAATCTGTTGCCAGGGAAACCTGAAGGTTAAAAGAAAGGCCTGCCCTCCTCTGAGTGACTACCTCCTCCCTCTGCTAGGACCCATTTCTGCCATCTGTTTGATTGCACTGATAGGACCCTATTTCTTCAACTGCTTAGCTAATTACCCTCAGAAAAGATTACAGTCAATCAAACTTATGGTGCTTCATAGCCCAGCCCATTACCTACCCTTACCCCAGGAAGAACAAGCAGAAGCCTCTTTCTCAAGGATTGAGAAAGGTGAATAACAGGTCTCTTCTCTGGGAGCAATGGGCAATGACTTTAATTGGGAAATATGTAGCTTTAGAGCAGTTTACATTAATAAGGCCTGAGAGTTTTGATTTATTACAGGTTCCAAGTGACCCCACAATGTGACATAGTCAATGTAAAAACAAGTTTATTTTAGGGCAAACATATGGAAATATGGTGCTCCAACCAAAACCCATTGTATTTTATAGTCATTAGCTCTCCCCTGCAGGATTCTGTTTACTTCTGGGACACTAGCAGACAATGTTAGCTGCTGCATAGTAAAGGACCAGGGCATGTTTTAAGCCTGCTATGCTTGTGATTTTTTTTGTACTAGGGATTGAACCTGGGACATTCTACCTTTGAACAGCCATTTTTTGTTCTGTTTTGAAACAGAGTCTCACCAAGTTGCTGAGGCTAACCTGGAACCTGCAATCATCCTACCTCACCCTCCCAAGTTCTGTGATTATAGGCGTGTACCACCACACCTGCCTCATGCTTGTGATTTTTATTTTACTCTTCTCTCCTTGTCCACCCAGACACTGACTTCTTTCAACATCTCATCATTTTTTAACATTGCAATAACCCACTGGTGTGAGTCTTTGTTTAAAGCTTTGCCAGTTTGGATTCATCCTTTAGATAGCAGTCAGAGCGATCTTTCAAAAATAAAAATCAGATCTTTACATCCCTCTTATCAAAGGCATAATGGCTCCTGGAAGTTCTAGGAATAAAATAGCATTAGAAGTAGTGCCACTTGAGTGCTAGGGCCCTTCTACCTTCTCTTGCTTTATCTCTTACATACCTCACACTGGGGGATATGGCAATGCTGAAATGCTTTTGAGGTGGAAAATTGTGGTAATTTGATGAACTCACATAGTATTTATTTAATTATTTTTGCGGTACCGGGGATTGAACGCAGGGGCATTCTACCTCCGTGCTACGCCCCCGGCCCTATTTTTTATACTTTATTTTGAAACTGGGTCTCACGAAGTTGCAGAGGGCCTCACTAAGGAGAGAGAGAGAGAGAGTGAGAGAGAGAGAGAGAGAGAGAGACAGGGAGAGAGAGAGCGAGAGAGCTGAGGCTGGCCGCGAACCCAGATCCTCCGGTCTCCGCCTCCCAAAGTACTGGGATTACAAGCGTGCGCCACCACGCCTGGCTGATGAACTCACATAGTATAGTGTAGATACACAGTAGGAATGCTTAGTATACTTTACGTCCATGCTTTCCTACATTATATGGCTAAGGTTTACTTTGTGCTATGAATCTTCAGGTATAGGTCTCAGAACCTAAGTAGATGAATACAATCCATATGATTACCTCCAAATGCTGATTCATTTAAACTGGCAAACTGGCTTTATTCCAAACAAACAAACAAAGAAGCACCAAAACTTAAAATTTAATTTCCTTAAATTGTCCCAAGTTACAGACATATTGGATTTATTTGCATATAGGAGAGAGTGGTTAAGGGCAAGTCAGAAAATCTAGACTCTAAAATCTAGAGAAGTCAAAGGGTCCTGGATACATGGGACAGACTAGAGGTTAAGGGGAGGGGTGTGCTGAGGCAAAGGGGTTTTCCCAATCTGAGAACAAACCTCTGAGTGTTTACTCTGGTTTGGTTCATGTCTGATTTTGGTCACCTTCTCCCCTAGCCAGTTTATTGTAGCCAGAAGGAACTCAGGTCTTTCAGATGAATTTTATTCTTTATTCAGCCAACACCAATTAATTGGCTGCTCATTCATTTGTCATTTTCTAGGAGACTACAATGTGACAGACACATCCTGAGGTATCAGTTGGGGTGCTCATTTCTGTAACAAACAACACTAAGCTCTCAGTGGCTTAACCCAATGCAGTTTAACTCATGCTCTGATCACAGCCCTATGTGGGTCAGTGGGGGAGACTTTGCTGCACATAGTCATTCAGTGAACTGGGCTCCTTTCATCTTGAGCCTCACCTTCTCCTTCTTGGTCCTTGGAGGCCTCTCTCATCCAGTGGGCAGATAACACACACTCACATCCTATTTTCTAATGTCAGCTCCATGGATGCACCTAAACAGAGGAATATGGGACATACAGTCTTTCTGGGACTCTAGCAGGAATAGAACACAAATATTGGTGAACACTAGCAATTTCTACATATGGAGCTTATAGGGATTTAGCTTTATAGTAATATCCACAAACATGGAGGTCTGCCAGGGCAGTGTGATGGAAAGGCACAGGGTGAGTGATGGCAATCATACTTAAACAACTACTAGCGTCACCATCTTTATATTTCTAAGAGAGAAAAGTAGGATCAACTGTAAAAGTGTCATTTCCATGTTGGCTGAGTATTACTATTTGCCAGGTCCTGAGTTATGTAGGCATCAAAGAAATCAAGATGAATGAAACCAGTTCCTGCCCTCAAGTAGCTCACAGTTCTGGGAGGAGGTCTCCACATATGAAGCTCACAATGTATCATGCAGTGTGTCAGTATGCACTTCTGATCTGGAAACATGATGTCATGTAGGAGGACAAGTTAGGAACCATTCTTTTCAACCTGAGGGACCGGGCATAGCAAACAACATGCCAGTGGAATCTGGATGTGTGGGATTATGACAGGAAAGGAGTTTTTCAAGGACAATAGAATATGAGAGAAAATCAGGAGAAAAGCTATAGGAAGATAGTAGTATGTGACATCTATCAGGCATTTCTTGGGAGCTGGGGGCTTATTTCAAAATACATTAGTGGCTTTTGAAAGACTTTATAAAATAACTTTTTGTTCTAGTAGCAAATAATTTAAAATAGCAACATTTGTGGTCATTTTAGATTTATTTAGTTTTCCTATTGGGCAAAAATTGTTTTATCATGTATACATCTGAAGAGCCAAAATATTTGTAACCATATTCATGCATATATATATATATATATATATATACATATATATATATATTTTTTTCATGTTACCTTATGTGAAATCTCTCAGGCACTGTTCTAGATATTTGATGTAAAATCTCTCAGGCACTATTCTAGGTGTTTTACACATATTCACCTATTTAATTCTTATAATGATCCTATGAAGTAATTATGGTTATTATCTTATTTTATATATGAAGAAACTAAGGCACAGCTTAAGATCACACAGCCAGTACTTGCATTAGACAGGTTTCAAACCCACTAGTCTGGCTCCACAGTCGGAGGGGGGGCATTTACAATCATTTGTTCATATCAAACACTGCATAAACAATTTTATTTTGTGTTGCAAGTCACCTTGCAGGTCACAGAAGGTGATACACTTCAAGGATTGAGCAGAGTGAGGTGGTCAAGATGTAAGATGTGATTGTGGTAGGGGTTCTGAAGATTAGCTCTATGGAGTGGGACGGGACCAGGAAGAGCTGCAAAGAGAATGTGGTAGTAGCCTGCTGAGCTGCTGGAGAAGGGCTATGACAGGGAGAGGGGGGCAGAGCTACCAACCAGACTGTGCAGAGAAAAAGCAGCAGGCTCTGGCAGCAGGCGGGAAGGAGGAGTGAGAGAGAGGCACGACTTTCCGGCAGCGTCCATCTGTTGTCTTGTCTCTTGTCTGCCAGTCGAATTTAACCGGTGACTTCTGAAAGCCAACCGCCCTTCACCTTAGAGCATACTGTTGACAAACAATAATGGCAAGGGAAGAAATGAAGGGCTGTGTTGATCAATTCGTGGGTATTGATGGGAGTGGGGCAGAGGTTTTCCCCCTCAGAAACTCTCAAGATAGAGCCTAGCCATTGTCTTCATTGAAGGACCCCATTGGGCCTAAAGTCTCTTGACTTCTCAACCCAAAGATGATCAAAGGAGACAGGAGAGGGGAGAATAATTGCCTGAAAACCTTCACTTAGAACAACTCCAGTGATCCCCAGATTTGCACACAGATGCATCTGTACCCCTGCAAATAAGTTTGGATGCTGAGATAAACTGTAGCTATTTTAAGATTAATAAGTTACTTGTGTCAACTCAACCCTTTGTACTCTCTTTCCTTTTATTTACTTTTTAAGTACTTTTATTGGTGAATTGTAATTATACATCACACTGAAGTTAAAAGTGATGTAGACATACATGTACATAGAATCTGGTGTGTTTCCCTTTGGATACCATCCTGCTACCTATGCTTCCCCATACACATTAGTGAGATTGGTAGTTAGAGCTTCCTATATAGACACAGCATTGTTTTTAATACCAATGTTTTATGTTGCTTTGTTTTTAATTCTTTCATTTGGTCTGCCTTTGACTTGAAAGACTTCCCTGGTGTACCAAGAGAAGTATGCTTTGTTGAGGGAGTTTTGGCCTGGCAGTTAGGACAAATAGGTCGAGTTCTCCCTCCTTGGCACTTTCAGAGTCAGGTTGACTAGCCCTGGGCAAATTGTTAAACTTTCTGGGCCTCTCTGCTGTCTTGTCTGCTTCTCTAAAGCATGCTGAGTTTCCTCAGTGGAAGACCCATTCAAGTACAAAGAGTCAAGATGTGAAATCCTCCAAGCCTGCTGTGCCTGTTGCTTTCTTCATGCCCTCAACTCTGCCCTGAAGTGAGTAGTTCAAAGGGATGTGCACACTTGCAGACAGGTGGCTCTCCTAGCCTGCAGGCGAATGACAAGCCACTCCACCGCAAATCTGTTCTCAGTGCTTCTATACAAAGAAGAGGAACTGTGCATGAGCTCATGCAACTCCTATTGAAGTTGCAGATCTCTGGAATGTTTTCCTTCACTTTGTTTCACATCCAGAACACGACTCCTCGAATCACTGATCCAGTCTATCCTGGTGGCTTATTATTTTTATTTTATTTTTTCTCAAAAACTATAAACCTGACAGGAACTGCATTTGCCATTCATATGAGAAACTACTTTCTTTGTTCAGTTATTTCATCCTATCTTTTTTTTTCTTTTTGGTACCGGTATTGAACCCAGGGGCATTCTACCTCCAAGTTATACTCCCAGTCCTTTATTATTTTTATTTTGAAACAGGATCTTGCTAAATTGCTGCATGCTGGCCTAGAATCTGCAATCCTCCTTTCTCAGACTCCCAAGTACTGGGATTACCTTTGTGCTCTACCATGCCCAGCTATTTCATCTTCTCTTTAACCAACAAAAAGCGTGTTTCAATTAGGAATTCATAAAAGTATTAAAGGTAGCTACCGCACAAGCACCAGTTGTGAAGAGTTGACAGGTACATGGGTTAATTGATTTTGGTCATTTTAAAGGTCAATGCCTCTTCCTTTCTGTTTTCTGTCCCCAGGTAAACTAATGGGCAATTTTGGTTTTACCAGGTTTCCTTAATCCCTGGGCCAGATGTGTTAAATCTCCCCCAGGTTTCTCTTAACAAAGTGACAGCAGGTTTTAATCTTCCTGTACACACTGCAGCAGCTGTGCAAACATTTCATTAACAAAAGAAAAGTGGGAAGCATTAAACCTGTGGGTAATTTGTGCATAGCATTTGATATCAGTAGACTTTAAGATGCCCCAAAGTAAGGATAAATCTGTGCACCTTAAATTCTACTTTATTTCAAAAAGCTGGGGTAGTCATAGCAAATAAATTAAACTACACCTAGGGAATTAAAAAAATGTAAGAATCTTTAAATTAGTATTCAGCTACACAAGTCTTTAAAAGCACATGTGGCAGAAATAATAAAACAAAGCGACTTCCAGGCAAAAATTCACATTCTGAATGGAGAAGCTATAAAATGTGAGGCAGGCAAGTCTTTTAAATGAAAAACTGTTTAATATAATATTTACATGCTGTCCTTCATAAGTTTTTGGAATTATGTCGACATTTGTTCTCAAGATACAAAATTGTTCAAAGATAGCCAGAAAGTCAACGATGAGATTTTGATTTGTCTTGGTTTTATTACCATTAAAGTGATTTATTATGTTTATTCCATATTTCTCCTCGCTGAGAATTTTTAATATATTGCAGATATTTTATTAGTGGAGAATTTTTTTATATCAAAGGATCTGCCTGTGGATTCTGTACTTGCTGGTATAACAAGTAAGGACAAATCCCTACTGGCACCCTAGGTAATTTTTATTTGAACATATTCATAGTATATGACAACATAAATATTCATTACCCACTTTTTATCATAAAGATGCACACTACTATACTTTTAGGTATATGCCTCTTCCTCCATGCAGTCTTCCTTTTTATTTTGTGGTACTGGGAATTGAATCCAGGGGCATTCTACAACCCTTGGTCCTTTTTATTTTGAAACAGAATCTCACTAAGTTACCACTCACTTGAACCAGAGATCCTCCTGTCTCAGCCTCCTAAGTACTGAGATTACAGTCCTCTTTAATCTATAAAATCACATATATATGTGAGTATAAAATCACATATCTATGAGTCCTCCCATTGGACTTTTTTTTTGTGGTACTGGGGATTGAACCCAAGGGCGTTCTACCTCTGAGCTACCCCCCATCTGTATTTTATTTTTTATTTTGAAACAGGGTCTCACTAAATTGCAGAGGGCCTCACTAAATTTCTGAGGCTGGGGTGACCCTGCAATCCTCCTGTCTAAGCCTCTCAAGTACTAGGATTACAGGTATGCACCACCACACCAGGCTCCCATTGGACTTTTCTATATCTCCTTCAAGGTATTCACAATAGCTCACTGTGCTACAGTTCTATGCATACTCTTCTCCCCAGTGAACTAATTGATTTCTAGATATTAGGGCTGATCCAAAGTCCTATGTACCAACACTTAGCTGCAGATGGCTGCTGAATGAAGTCCCTGGGTGGACTTTCCTCCTATTCAGTTTTTTTCTTTCAGTGAGTATTAATTTTGTAAATGTTCTTCTTTTAAGTTAACATTTAATAATTATACATACTTAGGAATAACTAGAAAAGTATGTATTTTAGCCCTAGTTGTGTGTTTGGCCTGGATAAGAGCATTTGGGCAAGGTGAAAGAAAAGTAAAAGACACAACCTTACCTCTAAATAGCCTACACTTTTGGGGGGGGATTAAAAACAAACATGTTTAGCAGATTTGATTGTTTAAAATCTTGTCAGTTTGCATTACAATAATTTGCATTACATTTTTAGAGATTTCTTCAAAAGAAAATTTCTTGAAATTTAACAAAATGGTTCAATCTCTATACTTCTTTCTCTTTTCTGTAGGTGATATTTTTATTTTATAGAAGTAGTTGGATTCCACCTATGTATCATGCCTGTGCCTGGGGTACCTGTCCCTAGAGAAACTAAAGGCATCATGCTTATAAAGGTTCTCACATATTAGTGTCTTTAAGCATGATTTTGGGTGCTTGAATATTGCAGGGCCTTAAAACCAGAGAATCTGTTTCTGTGGGTCTGCAATGGGGCCCATGAATGTATGTTTAAAACAAGCTTCATAGCTCTTCCTCCCAATCTACACATACACAACACCAGTAATACTGAATGATTCTGATGTAGGTGACCCATAGACTACAGAAAGATAAACCTTATCTTAGGTCTTCCTGCCACACTGTCTACCCACTAGTTATTTCATTTTCAATGTAAATATGTGTACTTAGTCCTGAGAACTAACTGCTGGTTCTTGGGAGTGGGGTAGGAAGAGAAGAGGATATGCAAAAGGTTGTGACCTTTGAGTTAGGCCTTGAAGGATGGCAACAGAAGATCCAGAAAATCTTTCTAAATAGAGGGCATAAAGAACAAAATTTTGGGAGGAAGAGGAGCATGTGTAGCAGGAAATAGCAATCGTTTGGTGTGTTCCAAGTCAAGGAGACAGGGAGAATGGTCAGAGTCCCAGCTCTACTACTTACTAGCTGAATGATCTTGGAAACGTGTATAACCTCTTTGAAACTTGATTCAATCACCTGTAAGATGGTAATCATAATATCTACCAAGCTGTAAGAATTAAGCAAGTTATATGTGAAGCACATTGCATAATGCCTGGCACAAAGCAGGCCTTTAGGAAATGGTAGTTGTAATTATTAATGCTATCCATATGGTTGGAATTTTCCATCAGTAAAATGAGTACATGAACATAAGGTAAAAAATGAGATTATGAAATTCAGAAAAAAATCCACATCCATTTATTCATGAATTATCAAGGCAATCAAGGCATAATTGCCGCTGGGCTGTAATCTGTCTATTCATTGAGCTACATCTATGGGCGACTTAAAATGTGTCCAACACTGGACAATTCTCTCAGTTCTCTTTTCTCTTTCAATGTGTAGACACAGCCAGGAGGCAACTTTGTTCTATTTCATCAAAGAATAAAACATCGTAATCCTGAAATCCCAGCCCAGTCATAACCAATACTCCCACTGCACAAACATGATCCTGTTTCTTTGATAATGGATACTCCCTGTTGCCTGGGGGATGGAGTCTGAGTTCTTTAGTACAACCTGCTCAGTTTCTACTGGCATTGTGTCCTCTCTCGCCTCAAACTTGGAGTAACATCTGATATTTCAGAGAATGCAGCTTACTAGTACAAGCTGTTGCTCAAATATACTCTTTCCCCACAAAAGATAAAACTACAGCTAAAACCTAAATCATTTTTATTTTTTTGGTGGTCCTGGAGATTGAACTCATGAACCCAGGGCTGCTCTACCTCTGAGTTACACTCCAAGCCCTATTTTATTTTTATTTTGAAACACGGTTTCACCAAATTACTGGGCACTGTCCTCAAATTTGTGATCCTCCTGTCTCATCCTCCCAAGTGCTGGGATTACAGGCATAAGTGAGCCACCATGGCCAGTTTAAAACTCAAATCTTAAATAGTCAATGTTAATTCCATCGAGTAAGTTAATTTTTAAGTACTTTTAACAGCATCTGACTGGAAAGCATCATCTACATTCTAAATAAAATAAAATAAAATAAAATAAAATAAAATAAAATCTTTTCAACCTTGAAAAGAAGGGGATCACATTAAATGTTCTCTTCCTTCCCCCTTTCTTAATATTGTCCCAATGATATAACCAGGTTTGTGGGGGTTACTTTTTTCTTAATTGATTATTCAAAAATATTTATCAAAATATATATTTTGGGGATTTATTTCTCAATCCAATAATGGAGGCATGTGCAGTTGGGTGACTTACTGGAGCTGAGAAAGGACCAAAGAAAGTGGGCAAGAAATATATATACATATATATATATTTCTTGTGTGATACTGAGAACTGAACACAGGGATGCTCTGCCATCAAAGTACATCCCTAGCACTTATTTTTTTATGGAGACAGGGTCTTGCCCAGGCTGGCCTTGAACATCTCATCCTCCTGCCTTAGCCTCCTGAGTCACTGGGATTACAGTCGTGTGCTACCACACCTTGCTGTGAGCAAGCAATATTAAAGGATACACATTTGCTTGCTGGTTTGCAGACAAGTAGTTGAGAATCATAGTTCTAGGACTCTTAGGAATTTGCTTTACTTGGAGGCTGCATGATATAAATCTAAGCTTATTACCTTCCTTAACTGTTTTCAAAGTCTGTGAAAGGGTGAAATTATACTCCTGTTCCACACAGTGTTCTATGTCCCTACTTTGATAATTGAGAATTATTATAGATACATATTAGAACATCAAGGCAACACCCACCACACAAAATAAGGTCCAGCATATTGGCAGTACAAACATCTGCAATGAAGCATGAAGGTGCATGGGAGTTTATTTGTAGTAAGCCAAAATCAAGGAACACCGCAATGTGCTAAAATATGGCAGGCACACTTACCTCTATGCTTTTGCATGAAATATAAGTTCATAGTTCCAATACACTTAAGAGCCCCTTTTGAGACTGTACTGATTTCTTTTATCCCTCTACAAGACACATAGGGCCTTCTCTTTGGAAAGTTGTCTTCCTCCCCTCTTCAGAAATTCTTCAAAAAATTTCTATTCACTTTGTGACTCCATGTTTTTTTTTTTTT
>PVJS01063332.1:0-10510 GCA_004027185.1 Glis glis | reverse complement strand
TTCTTTCTTGCCCTTCCCCTTCCCTTGTACCCCTTCCCTTGCACCACTGAGGGTTCTCTGTTGTCACTGGAGTCCCTTTTGTGTCCCCACTACTCCCTAGGTTGCGCATATTAATGAAAACATATGTCCCTTCTTTTTTTGTGATTGGCTAATCTCACTTAACATAATGTTCTCCAGATCTTTCCATTTTCTTGCAAATACTGTTATTTTGTTCTTCTTTAATGCTGAGTAGAATTCCATTGTGTGTATTTCCCATAATTTTGTAATCCATTCATCTGTTGATGGACACCTAGGTTGGTTCCATAATTTGGCCACTGTGAATTGTGCTGCTATGAACATGGGTTTGCATATATTACTGTAGTTTTCTGGTTTCATTCCCTTTGGTGTGATACCCAGTAGTGGTATAGCCAGATCATATGGTGGGTCCATTCCCAGTTTTCTGAGGAATCAGGGAGAGTCATTTTTTGTGGGGACAGAACTTCAAGCCAGCCCTGTTAAGGCAAAGGGCACAGAAAAGGGAGGTGGAGAGACCTCAAAGCATCTTGGCCCACTGAGGCTGGCCCCGGTGAGGGCTGACAGGTGACCCTCCACATTCTCCATCAGCTTCTGGCCAGTGTCTCAGAGTCAGGCGCACAGAGCAAAGGGCAGCACCTCGACTTTCTGGTAAGTCCCGGACACCAGCCCAGGAGGAACGAGGCTCTCTCTCTCTGCCCGTGATCTCCTGGCTTTCAAGCTCCCCTGCCACTTTCCAGAGAGGACTTTTCCCTGGCTGAGGGTCAGGTAAGTTCTGACAGCTGGAGAAACAATCATTATGTCCTACGTGAGGCCAGGCCCGCACACTGTGCTCTGGGAAGAGTTGGAGAGCTTCCTGGAGGCAGGGCAGGACTTTCTTTTATGTTTCACGGCCTTTCAGTGAACCTTTCCACCTCCTTTTATTTTCTTAGAGCAGATCTTTTTGGAGCACCTACTCTACTGTAGTTAGGTGCTAAGCGCACTAGAAAAAGATCCTCACTTTGTTGATGACTTTTACTTATTTATTTATTTATTTATTTTTTATTTATTTATTGGTGGTAATGAGGATTGAACCCAGGGATATTCTACCTCTGAGCTACACCCCAGCCCTTTTTATTTTTTATTTATTTTTATTTATTTATTTATTTATTTTGCGGTACTGGGGATTTAACGCAGGGGCGTTCTACCTCCGCGCTACGCCCCCGGCCCTATTTTTTTTAATACTTTATTTTGAAACCGGGTCTCACGAAGTTGCGGAGGGCCTCACTAGGTAGAGAGAGAGAGAGAGAGAGAGAGAGAGAGAGAGAGACAGGGAGAGAGAGAGAGAGTGTATGCGCACGAGCTGAGGCTGGCTGCGAACCCAGATCCTCCGGTCTCCGCCTCCCAAAGTACTGGGATTACAAACGTGCGCCACCACGCCCGGCTCTTATTTTTTATTTTGAAACAGTCTCACTTAGTTGCCCGGGCTGGCCTTGAACTTGCTGATCCTCCTGTCTCAGCCTCCCCAGTACTGGGATTACAGGCCTGCTTCACCACGCCCACCTGGTTGATGACTCTTATTTAAAAGCACACAATATGAAATGCTTCTGTGTTAATGGGGAGCGGTGCCTTCTTAATGCCCCCACTTCCCACCTTTGTCTTGCAGATGAGGAAGCTGGTGGGAGGCTGGAGAGAGGTTCAGTAACTGGCAGAGAGTTGGGCAGGTGAGGGATACAGCTGGTTCCAGAGGCCAAATTCCTTAAGACTTCACCACCCACCGCAATTTCCAGTGGCTTTTCTGTTTGTTTTTATTCTTTGGTGCCACTGGGGTTGGAGCCCAGGGCCTAGCACATGCCAGGCAAGCACCCCAGCCCTTTTAAATTATTTTTTTGGAGGACCTCTCAAATACTGGGATTATGGATGTGCGCCATGGTGCCTGGCTGTCATGAGGCTCTCTTTTGTTCAAACCTTTCCTTTCCGATCTTTGCACACTCTCTCAGATGATTTTTCTCTCCAGAGTTCTCTGCTCTTTTCCAGGACTCTTCGTTAGGTTTCTTGTTCTGACCATCAACATCTGTAGGCAAAGACAGAGAGACCTTCCCTGCAGACATGCTGCAGCCTCACAGGGAAGGAGCCGCGCTGGGCATGGATCGTCCCAGGTGCTGAGTGGCACTTCTCTGGAAACATGAACAGCAGCATGCATGGTACCCCCGTCCCTGTATCTGCAGTTCCACGTTCCTCAGTTTCAGTTACCATGGTCAACTGCCTGGAAGATTCCAGAAATAAAAAATCCATAAGTTATAAATAACATGTATCACAGTATATATTATTAAAATTGTTCTATTTTATTGTTAGCTACTATTGCTAATCTCTTACCGTGCCTAATTTAAAAATTGAACCTTATCATAGATATGAGTTTACAGGAAAAACATAGTATATATAGGGTTTGGAAGTATCTCTGATATAAGGTATCCAGTAGTGGTCTTGGAATGTATCCCCCCCATGGAGAAAGAGGGACAACTCTATGTGTGGTGGTTTATACCCGTAATCCCAGTACTTGGGAGGCTGAGACAAGAGGATCGCAGGTCCCAGGACAGTCTCAGCAACTTAGCAAGACCCTCAGCAACTTAGTGGGGCCTTGTTTCAAAGTAAAAAATAAAGCAGGGTGTGGTGGTGCACATCTGTAATCCCAGTACTTGGGAGGCTGAGACAGGAGGATCATCGCAGGTTCAAAGCCAGCCTCAGCAACTTAGCAAGGCCCTCAGCAACTTAGTGGGACCCTGTTTCAAAATAAAAACTACACTTTTACACAGTTATGTACATATGTGAAATTACCAATGCCAATCTCAATGTCATGCATGGGGAAGGGGAGGGAGTGGGAGGGATTCAGTGTGGGGGAGAGCTCACCAAGTACTGTGTGCATGTTTGTCCCTATCACTCTGAACTACATAATGACATGAGATTACAATGCACCAATAAAAGTATTTTTAAAAATAAAAAGTAAAATAGGGCTGGGGGTGTAGAATCTTGGAGGTAGAATGCCCCTGGGTTCAATGCCCAGTACCACAAAATAAATACATAATAAAAAATAAAAAGGGCGGGGGGCGGATGGTAGCTCAGAGGTAGAATGTACTTGGGTTACAATCTCTAGCATAAAGTGAAAGAGAGAGAGAAAAGCAAAGTATCTTTTCCAGCTCAGGTACCTTTTCCTAGAGCAACTGCTAAGCTACTTGGTTTTCTTCCACACTGTCTGTTGTCTTTCAGCCATCAGTGCAGAGACCTGAAAATATCTGCCGTGCACTCCCGTGCGAGCCAGGCTGGGCTGGGCTCAGCTATGGTGAGGAGTTCCGACCCTCGGGGTCTTGAAGCAACGCTTGCTACTCCTGCAACAGGGGCACAGCGCCTTGGCAGGGGGCTTTGTTCTTTGGTATCAAAAGCACTCTAAGCTCCAGGCTGGTAAACAGCTGTCACCTGACACGTACCAGAGAGAAAAACAGAGTGGCTGACACTCCTCAGTGGTCCTCTAAGCTTCTGCCAGGAGCGACATCCTATGAGCGAGTCCTATGGCCACTTTTACTTTTAGGACAAGAAGGTGGGATCCTACTGTGTGTCCGGATTGGGGCAAAACCGGATTATCCGATGGACAATGTGTGATGTGCTTATCATTGGGGTAGGTCTTGTTGAACAAATAACATGAGTCTGAATCTTGCCCTCAAGGAGCTTTGTATATAGTTAGTGAACACCTCAAATGGTTAAAAAGCATCATGAGCCGTGGGTGTGGTGGCACACGCCTGTAATCCCAGTACTTGGGAGGCCGAGAAAGGAGGATTGCAGGATTGAGACTAGCCTCAGCAACTTAGTGAGGCCCTCTGCAATTTAGCCAGACGCTGTTTCCAAATTAAAAATAAATAGGACTGGGGGTGTAGCTCAGAGGTAGAATGCCCCTGGGTTCAATCCCCAAAGCATCATGAGTTGTTCTAAAGCAATGCACCGAGGGACACAAGGCCCAGAGAAGGAAAATGAGGAGACTCTGATCCGAAAAAATGTCCTGATGGTGAAATGTTTAAAGAGAAAGAGCAAGTACACATTTCAGGGATGAAAGGATCTTTAGTGTTGATCTGAGTAAGTTGCTTCAAGCCTTATCTAGCTCTTTGCATGCCTCCAAGAGGAATGTATACCATCTTATTTGTTCCCCTGATAAACTATAATCTCTTTATGAGCAGAATCTTATTTTATCTTTCATTTCCAGTTCTTATTGAATACCTAGAACACAGAAGGGTTTATTATATGTTATTTGGATGAGTTAATCATGTTAATCTATCTTGAAACAGGTTTCATAGAAGAAAAGGTATACCCAGAGCAGAAAAACCACTCAAGGAGGCGCTGACATTGTTGCCTGGGCACCAAGACTCCTTGGTGAAGTTCTTGACATTTCTTCTCTTTCCCCTCCAGACCAGCTAGCTCTGGCTCAGCCCCACGACCCACCTTTGCTTCTTTGGACATCTTCTTATATATGGCTTTCTGCCTGGCCATCCCAGGAAGGAAACACCCTGGTCTTCTAAAATAGCAATTGCTAGCTGGGTGTGGTGGCACTCGTCTGTAATCCCAGTACTTGGGAGGCTGAGACAGGAGGATCACAGGTCCAAGGCCAGCCTCAGTAACTTAGTGAGGCTCTCCACAACTTAGTGAGACCTTCTTTCAAAATAAAAAAAAAAATAGCTTTCGGATCCGCCATCTGCGGTGGAACCAGCTCCATGATGTAGATCTTCGTGAAAACCCTTACGGGGAAGATCATCACACTCGAGGGTGAACACTCAGATACTATAGAAAATGTAAAGGCCAAGATCCAGGATGAGGAAGGAATTCCTCCTGATCAGCAAACGTTGATCTTTGCTGGTAAGCAACTGAAAGATGGACGTACTTTGTCTGACTACAACATCCAAAAGGAGTCCACCCTTCATCTTGTGTTGAGGCTTGGTGGTTGTGCTAAGAAAAGGAAGAAGTCTTACACCACTCCCTAGAAGAATAAGCATAAGAGAAAGAAGGTTAAGTTGGCTGTCCTGAAATACTACAAGGTGGATGAAAACGGTAAAATTAGTCGCCTTCGCCAGGAGTGCCCTTCAGATGAATGTGGTGCTGGAGTTTTATGGCGAGCCACTTTGATAGACATTATTGTGGCAAGTGCTGTCTGACTTACTGCAGCAACAAACCAGAAGACAAGTAATAGTGTATGAGTTAATAAAGACATGCGTTAACAACAAAAAAATAAAAAATGAAAAAATAAATTAGGGCTGGTGGTGTAGCTCAGAGGTAGAATGCCCCTGGGTTCAATCCTCAGTACCACCAAAATAAATAAATAAAATAGCAATTGCTTGGAACAAATATGCTTCCTTGCTGAGATCAGGGCATAGCTGCGGATGCTAAAGGCCCTGGGTTCAATGCGGAGAGGGCTCTACCAGGGTCCTCTAGCCCACCATTGCTGATGCTTTTATGGAAATCAGGGCTTGGAGAACTGAGGTGACCCTCTCATAGCTTTATAGACTCCCTGGGAGACCTAGGCTGGGATCCAAGTATTTTGATTTACAAGTCACTGCTCTTTATGCTCTGGATTTATAGATGCACGGTGCTGTTTAGACTTGCTGATAAACTTCACGTGACCTTGTGCTGCCCTTTCTATCAAGATCATGTTTAAAGCAAGGCAGATACAACGAAGGGAAACCAAAATAATGTGGCTTCTATGGCAAGAGAAAAACAATCCTACAGCCAACATTAACGTGAGCCCTCACAGGAGCCTCATTTCACCAAGAACACTTACCCTCCGTGAATGACTTCTGGACCACGTGGGTGGAACTTGAAAACCAAGGCAGAGCCTAGCAAGTATTTATTTATTATTTATTATTTCTGTGGTACTGGGAATTGGACCCAGGGGTGCTCTACCACCGAGCTATACCCCCAGCCCTTTTTATTTTTTATTTGGAAACAGGGTCTTGTTAATATGCCAAGGCTGTCCTTGAACCTGCAATCCTCCTGTCTCGGCCTCCCAAGTACTGGGATTACAGGGTTGTACCACAATGGCCAGCTCAATCAGTCCTAATTAATGAAACATTTTATTGAGTATGTGTGAAGTGCTGGCCATGATCAAAGGCAAATGGGACAATTAATTTGCCCATGAGGAGCTAAGTAAATTAGGACCAACTCAAGAATGTCACAAGCTGGCCAGGCGTGGTGGCTCATGTAATCCCAGGACTTGGGAGGCTGAGACAGGAGGATCTCAAGTTTGAGACCAGCCTCGGCAGTATAGTGAGACTCTCACCAATCTAGTGAGATCCTGTTTCAAAACAAAAATTTAAAAAGGCTGGGGGTGTGGCTTGGAGGTAAAATGCCCCTGGGTTCAATCCCTAGTAACACACACAGACAAACACACACACACACACACACACACACACACACACACATTACAAGTTGTTATAATTTTCTTTTTTAAAAATTTTTTAATTTTAAATTTTTTGTGGTTCTATGGGTTAAACTCAGGGATATTCTACCTCTAAGCTATACCCCCAGCCCTATTTTATTCTTATTTTGAAACAGAGTCTTGCTAGGTTGATGAGAGTCTCACTACTTGCTGAAGCTATTCTTGAACCTGTGATCCTCCTGTCTCAGCCTCCCAAGTACTAGGATTACAAGCGTGTGCCAACATGCCCAGCTTTTTATAATTTTCTTTACTTTGGATGGCCCTATGGAGTGTGAAGGCAGGAGTAGGGAATCCGCTGAAGCTCCTGTTAGGGTGGCCACAGCTACACACTCTGCTTCCGGCTAGTCAATGAGGTTCCCACACAGCCTTGTATGGAAATGCAGGCTTCCCTTCTATCACGCCTCCACTACATTGTTATAACTGTATCATAATTAGCTAAGAGGAGACCCTCTTTCCTGTTTTTTTTTTTTTTGAAACCATGTTTGCTGTGACCTAGGATAAATAAACCCCCAAGCAGTCCTCAGACTAGGAAGCACTTTTTAGGGCCTACATCCTGTCCTGGCTGGGAGATAGGATCAGATGAGCTAATGGGTCTTTCCATCCTCCTGCTATGACAGCTGTCATATTAATAATGACAGGAGCAGCAGAACCTCAAGGTGTCCGGTGAGAGGAAGATTAGAAGGGCCAGTTGGCTTGGTTGAATTTTCAATTCCATCAGCACAGGGAAATGAGGCACCAAGGCAGCCATGTTTATTCTGTTTATGTGAAAACTAAAATTAGGATGAGGGAAATCTGACCCACCTGTTGTAGGATATGCAATTGTCTCTTGACCAGAGGGATAGGGAACAACAGCAAAGACAAAAAACCAAAACCAACACATAATAACAAAAATAAAATAATGCTGGGTATGGTGGCTGAGACAAGGAAGATCACAGGTTCAAGTCCAGCTTCAGCAACATAGCGAGACTTTCAGCAACCTAGACAGATCCTGTTTCAAAACAAAAAAATAACAAGGGCTGAGGGTGTAGCTTGGAGGTAGAATGCCCCTAGGTTCAATCGCCAGTTCCAAAAAGTTAATGAATAAAATAAAAAGAAACCTCTTGGAATTATATTTTTAGATCTGGAGAAAGTATATGCAATCCACCACTTCCACCGCGTTGGTGGCAGAGTTTTAATGGCAGAGAAGATCTGACTGGCAGTGAGGTGTCATCAAGACTCTTTCCCAGTGTTGGGAGGCCATAAGAGATCCAGTCCTCTAGCTCTGTGTGGGGCAGAGTCAAACAGAGCTGGGCACAAAGGCCACAAGTGTCTGCCACTCTAGTAAAGATCCCCTGGACCTTAACTTCCAGCCAAGTGGCTAGAATTGCCATGGTCCAGTCAGAGAATGACAGTGACTGGTAATGTGGTCTAGGGGAAAAGACGCCGAAACAAGAAAGCCAAGGAATAGAATCAAGTCCTATTTGAGCAAATTGGCCACAATCCAAATCAAATCGGAGCTTTGATTTCATCATTTATTAAATGGAAAAATACATCTTGCCCTCAAGATTTCCCTGGAAGACAAATTGAAAGTACCAGCATTTGGGACTTAGAAAGGGATCTACACAGGCATGATATGATTCGCTTCCCCTCCTTCCAACCCTACAGTCGTGTCTCCGAACTCTTTTCTGGCCTGGACTGCAGACTTTTCTGGATGCTTCCTCAAGCTACTTGTTGGCTGCAGGGTGACTGGGAAGGATAGGTCTGGCATTCAGAGAGTGTATCTAGCCCATGGATGTGGGTGGCAGAGAACAGAGCCAGGAGAATTATTACTGTCTTTGGCTGTCTTTCTCTGTTCCCACATCCCTCCAAGGGACCATTTTCCCCCTCCTTTCCAGCATGGGGGTGAGTACAGAGGTACTGCGCAGAGGTTGTCCATTTCATGAGGCTGACCACAAGGCGTCCAGTTGTGTGGTCACCTTTCTTCCTCCTTCTGGCCTGGGAGGAAAATGGGCCTTGGGCAGATTTTAAAGCCATTTCTATAAAATTGATGCTGCAAGTCAATGAGAAACTGAAGTCAGCCTTCCAGGCAGGATTTGCCAAAGAACAAAGATCTGATTCATGCTAACTCATTAACTGCCTTATTTGTAATTTCCCCTGCTTAATATTATAAATGCAGGCAACCAGGAATGCAGACTTCCCAGATGAGGATTTGCACAAATCATTTTTGTTTTCCATTTTCTGCATATTTCCTGTCCACCCCCATCCCCAAGCCACTGCACCCCATGGAAACCCATCCCTGTGGGGAGAGGAGCTGGAGCTGCCTTTGTTTGGAAGAGTGGAGGGCCATGCACGATGCAAGGGGGAGAGAGGGCTTTTGCAGGATGCCTTCTGCCATCCTCCCAGAGCCTAATGCCACAGGATGGGCCCTACCTGGAACCTGACAGCACGTCTTAGAGACAGGGAAGATGAGGTTGGCCCTGCAGACCTCCCTGTCCTGCATCCCCCACAGCCTGGGTGTTTTCGAGGTGTCTGTGTGAGCCGTGTGGGTGGCTGGCTGCAGAGTGTTCAGTAAGTCAGCAGTTTTTTTCAGAAGATCTTCATGTCAAAATTTGACTCTGCCCAGGGGTGCACTGGAACTGCTGACTTAATCATAGAGTCATTTAAACAACATTTGGAGCGTTGATTTGCATGCCAGGAATACATAAACATGGCACAACCCATTTGCACAGCTGCCTGCTTACAGAGGCGGGAAGTGACCACTGATAGGGTGCCCATGTCTCCCGCCCTTGGGACTTGAGACAAGGAGTAAAACATGATGAGCAAGAATTCCACTGAAGGATGGAAAGATCGAGGCACAGAAATTTATTGAAAGATTTTTCTGAAATTAGTGTTTCTTTTGATTCCAAATTCTACAGTCTTTCCAAAGGTTCTCATAGTCTTTCTGTAAACTACACCAGAGGGGGAGAAAAAAAGCCCAATTTTCATTTTGAGAACTTTGGTAGTCTGATTTATCTCATCCTGACAGAGCAAGTATCATGGAGGAAATGGTTATGGGCCAGCACCTTCTAATAGAAATGATCTCTTCTGTTAAAAAGCAGGGATTTTAGAAAAGAAATGTGTAGAAATTCACGTGATAATGAAAAGTCAAACAAAAATGAATATTATAAAACCATGAAAGTTGACATTCCTGTCTCCATGGCTGGTTATACTTGCAAGAGGTAACCGTTTAAGACATAACTTTTTTTTTTCTTTTTCTTTTTCCTTTCTTTCTTTTTTTCTTTTTTTGTGGTACTGGGGCTCGAGCCCAGGGGCATTCTACCTCTGAGGTACACCCCCAGGCCTATTTTATTTTTTATTTTGAAACAAGGTCTCACAAAGTTGTAGAAAGTCTTACTCAGTTGCTGAGGCTGTGAACCTGTGATCCTCCTGTCTCAGCCTCCCAAGTACTGGGATTACAGGCATGCGCCACCATGCCTGGCTCCATGTTGATTTTTATTTTCACTTTTTGGCACTTATTTCCCTATTTTGTATAATATACTTCGGCTGCTTCTTGATTTAATTACTGTAAACAATACCAATTGACCATCAATCCAAAACACAAAATAGGTAGCTCAGTTATACTACGCCCAACCTATCAATTTTCTGATCTTTTTTTTTTTTTTTTTGTGTGTGTGTGTGTGTGTGTGTGGTACTGGGAATTGAACCCAAGGGTGTTCTACCTCTGAGCTACACCTCTACCTAGATTTTATTGTTTATTTTAAAACAGGGTCTCCCTAAGTTTCGGAGGGCCTCGTGTTGCTGAGATTGGCCGCAAACCTGTGATCCTCCTGTCTCAACCTCCCAAGTACTGGGATTACAAGCGTGCAATACCACACCTGGCTCAATTTCCCAACCTCACAATCTTTTTTTTTTTTTTTTTTTGCGGTACCGGGGATTGAACGCAGGGGCCTTCTACCTCCGCGCTACGCCCCCGGCCCTATTTTTTATACTTTATTTTGAAACCGGGTCTCATGAAGTTGTGGAGGGCCTCACTAAGTAGAGAGAGAGAGACAGGGAGAGAGAGACAGG
>PVJS01063331.1:0-10511 GCA_004027185.1 Glis glis | reverse complement strand
CGGAGACCGGAGGATCCGGGTTCGCGGCCAGCCTCAGCTCTCGCTGTCTCTCTCTCTCTCTCCTTAGTGAGGCCCTCCGCAACATTGTGAGACCCGGTTTCAAAATAAAGCATAAAAAAAAATAGGGCCGGGGGCGTAGCGCGGAGGTAGAACGCCTCTGCGTTCAATCCCCGGTACCGCAAAAAAAAAAAATAAATAAAAAAAAATTAAAAAAAATAAAATAAAATAAAAATAAAATAAAATAATAAAATAAAATAAAATAAAATAAAATAGGGCTGGGGGTTTAAATTTTGAAATAGGGTCTTGCTGGTTTCTGAGGGTCTGCTACTCAGAGGTAGAACTGCCCCTGGGTTCAAAACCCAGTACCACAATCAACCAACCAACCAACCAATCAGTCAATATAAAAATGAATTGTAGAAAATCTATGCCAGCTGGGCATGGTGGCCTGTACAATGCCTATAATCTCAGCTACTTGGGAGACTGAGCCCAGGAGTTCAAGAAATGAGACAGAAAAGGAGGAAAGAAGGAAGGGAGGGAGGGAGGGAGGGAGCGAACTATGCCATAGTTTAGCACTATAATGTTCTCTACATATTACTTCATAAAATAAAATTATGCAACCAATATAAAGCCCCAAGAAATCAGATTCTCCCCTTCGATTCTGGCATAAAATACAATTTTACACTTAAAGCGATAGCAAAATGATATTTTAAAACCCGTATCAAACACACACATTTGGCTGGATTTTATATGGCCCTCACACCCTTGATTTAATACTCACAAGATCAGCATATTTCTTACAGAGAGCTGCCAGCTTCTCCTCTGGGGTTGAAAGGGTGTTCAGGGCTTGCATCAGTAATAAAACTTCTTTTCCTGACAATTAACAAGATAAGAAATAAGTCCCCGAAGAAGGAGATCAAACTGAACCTGTGAATTCTACCAACACTTCCCATGTTCTGACATCCAGAGTATAATAATTTACACCTATAACTAGAAAAAAGATGTTTAAGCCAGACGTGGTGGCACACACCTTTAATCCCAGTACTTGGGAGGCTGAGACAGTATGATAACAGATTCGAGGACAGCCTCGGCAAGTAGTGAGACTCAACCTAGTGAGACCATGTCAAAATAAAAATAAAAAATTGGCCTGGGGGTGTAGCTCGGACATAGAACCCCTCTGAGTTCAATTCCCAGCACCACCAAAAAAAAAAAGAAAAAAAAGAAGATGTTTACCAACTCAATTAAGAAAGCTATATTGGGGCAGGCATGGTGGCAAGGCCTGTAATCCCAGTAACTCAGGAGGCTGAGAAAGGAGGATCACAAGTTCGAGGCTAGCCTCAGCAACTTACTGAGACCCTGTTTCAAAATAAAAAGGGCTGGGGATATAGCTCAGAGGTAGAATACCCTTGCCCTTGGGTTCAAACCCTAGTACCAAAAAAAAAAAAAAAAGCCATTTTGAGGGCCAAGAGTGGTAGAGACTGCATAGCACGTGTAAGACACTGGGTTCAAACCCCAGCACCACAAACACACACACACACACACACACACACACACACACACACACGCAGAGTTATTCTTTTTCTTGTTTGTTTGGCTTGTTTTGTTTTAATGTTTGGTACTGGGGATTGAACCCAGAGGCATTCTACCTCTGAGCTAATACCCCATAGCCTGATTCTATTTCTTATTTGGAAACAGGGTCTCACTAGGTTTCTGAGTGTCTCGCGAAGTTGCCGAGGCTGGCTTTGAACCTGTGATCCTCCTGTCTCAGCCTCCCACGTACTGGGATTACAAGCATGCGCCACGACACCCGGCTCACAAAACTCTTCTTAAATTCTGGATTAACAGCCCCCCTTTCTACTCCCCACACCCATCCCAAATTTCTTCACTAACTCATTAACACTGCTATTTCTAAGAACCCTTGTTGAAAGCGTAAAACTTCCCTTGTCTAACCATTGATGTCCAACTTAAGACAAAGGGCAAATTACAAAGGGCAGAGAATATTTTTAAAAGCTTCCTCCTAACAAAGTTCAAATATAGAAGCAAGTTCAAAGGAAGGTTCAGCTGGTACTCTTACTCTGCTTTGTCTATCTAAAATGCACATAATCACTGGTGACATATCTCTCTTCCTGTGAGCAAGTAAATAACTTATTTTCTGTTGATTTACTAAGCAGATTACTTGTGTTAACCAAGGTCAGTGCAAGATACCTCTTCCCTTGGGGAAAAGAGCTTAACAACAATATTTTGAGGACTTTGGCAGGAAGACGTGGGTAGCTTAGATAGGACGGGGAAAATGGTGTTTCCAAAAAATGAAATTTTTTTTTTATTTCTTAAGCTGGGTGGTCAGTACCATTCTTTTTTTTTGTACTGGAGATTGAACCTAAGAGCATTCTACCTCCCAGCTACACCCCCAGCCCTATTTTTATTTTTTATTTTGAAACAGGGTTTCGCTAAATTGCTGGGACTAGCCTTGAATCTACAATCCTCCTGTCTCAGCCTTCCAAGTACTGGGATTACAGGCATGAGCCACCACACCTGGCTTGTGCCTACTCTTTAAACTGAGCAAATACATACTTTTCACATAATTTTTGGTCAGACCATTTTAAGGATGCAAACAAGGGACATCAAATACCACTTCTGAGAGCTGGGCATGGTGGCGTATGCCTGTAATCCCAGTACTTGGGAGGCTGAGACAGGAGGATTAGAGGTTCCAGTACAGCCTCAGCAAGTAGTGAGACTCTCATCAACCTAGCAATACCGTTTCCAAATGAGAAATAAAATTGGAAGCCAGGTGTGGTGGTGCACACTTGTAATCCCAGTACTTGGGAGGCTGAGACCGGAGGATCTGGGTTCGCAGCCAGCCTCAGCTACTTAGTGAGGCCCTTTGCAAATTAGTGAGACCCTGTTTCCAAATAAAGAATAAAAACTAGGGCTGGGGGTGTATGTAGCTCAGAGGTAGAATGCCCCTGGGTTCAATACCCAGTACTGCAAAAAAAAAAAAAAAAAAAAAGAAATAAAATTGGGCTAGGGGTGTAGCTCAAAGGTAGAATGCCTGTGGGTTCAATCCCCAGTACCACACATACACAAAAAAATATCACTTCTGCAGAGTTGGCCCCAATTTTTTCAAGAACTCTCATTTTTTGTTTTCTTTTTTTTATTTTGGTGGTACTAGAGATTGTGCCCAGGGGCATTCTACCTCCGCGCTACACCCCCGGCCCTATTTTTTATTCTTTATTTTGAAACCGGGTCTCACGAGGCTGCGGAGGGCCTCACTAAGTAGCTGAGGCTGGCCGTGAACCCGGATCCTCTGGACTCAGCCTCCCAAGTACTGGGATTACAAGCGTGCGCCACCACGCCCAGCTCATTTTTTCTTTTTTAGGGAGGAATAACTACGCTTCTTACTCTTCTGGCCTCCCGCACGTAACCGCAGCAAACAGGCAGACTGACCCCAGCAACACCTCCAAATGGGCCATGTTACTGGTCAGCTGTGCTACAGAAAGTAGGAGTAAAAGCCAGGCGTGGTGGCACATGTTTGTAATCCCAGTACTTGGGAGGCTGTGACTGGAGGATACGGGTTCACGGCCAGCCTCAGCTACTCAGTGAGGCCCTCCGCAACTTAGTGAGACCCTGTTTCAAAATAAAGAATAAAAAATATAGGGCTGGGGGTGTAGCTCGGAGGTAGAATACCCCTGGGTTCCATCCCCAGTACCGCAAAAAAAAAAAAAAAGAAAGTGGGAGTAAAGTGAGCAGTGTGTGAAGGCATGCAGCCACTGAGCAGAGCTATTACCTAACGTTTTTTCTTTGTTCCTGCTGCACTCTGAGTCTTGCTGACCGTCAGGTGGATCTGTTCGAGCTTCGCGCCCGGGAATCTCCTCTCGGGATTCCTGCGAGCGGTAGGCTGGGCTCACCACGGTCCTGTTCTTTGTTATAAAGTCACTGCCTTCGTCCTCTTCCAGTGAATGCTTGTTACTGGGGCCACCACAGTTGGAGTCTTGATGTTGAAGAATATCATTGGATGGAGAGTTACACAACATATCTGCTTTTACTCCGAGCCCGCAAATTCCAGCTTCATCCATTGTGCTAATTTCAAACTGGAGGGAAGGGGAAGGAGAAGAAAAAAAAAAAAAGATGGAAGAACACCCATTAAATTAAATACAATCCACCTTTACAACCAATGGCGCATCACAGCTGGACAGCTTGTTTTCTTTCATAGTGGTTTTAAAATCACTATAAGCTGGGCGTGATGGCACATGCTTGTAATCCCAGTACTTGGGAGGCTGAGACAGGAGGATCACAGGTTCAAAGCCAACCTCAGCAACTTAGCGAGGCCGTTTCAAACTAAAAAATAAAAACAGGGCTGGGGGCATAGCTCAGAGGTAGAATGCCCCTGGGTTCAATTTCTACCACCAACAAATAAATAAATAAATTAATTAATTAAACAAGGCCGGGCATGGTGGCGCACGCTTGTAATCCCAGTACTTTGGGAGGCGGAGACCGGAGGATCCGGGTTCGCGGCCAGCCTCAGCTGGCGCACGCACGCGCGTACACACGCTCTCTCTCTCTCTCTCTCTCCCTGTCTCTCTCTCTCTCTCTCTACTTAGTGAGGCCCGCCGCAACTTCGTGAGACCCGGTCTCAAAATAAAGTATAAAAAATAGGGCCGGGGGCGTAGCGCGGAGGTAGATCGCCCCTGCGTTCAATCCCCGGTACCGCAAAAAAAAAAATATTTAATTAAACAAACCTTCTAGAAGATATTGACTCTTGCCTTGGATTGGATCTCTGGCACCCCAAAGTATAAATAAAGTTAAAACAAATCATGCAACTAAACAGTACTGAAGGTAGGAAGAAATGTCATTTGGATGTAAATTTAAACTTATTTTCCTATAAAAATTCAGCATTTAAAAATAATTAGTACCAGCCGGGCATAGTGGCAGATGCCTGTAATCCCAACACTTGGGAGGCTGAGAAAGGAGGATCACAGGTTCGAGGCCAGCCTCAGCTACTTAGTGAGACCCTGTTTTTCAAAATAAAGAATAAGCCGGGCATGGTGGTGCACACTTGTAATCCCAGTACTTGGGAGGCTGAGACAGGAGGATCACAGGTTCGCGGCCAGCCTCAGCTACTTAGTGAGGCCCTCTGCAACTTAGTGAGACCCTGTTTCAAAATAAAGAATAAAAATAGGGCTAGGGGTGTAGCTCAGAGGTAGACGGCCTGGATTCAACCTCTAGTACCAAAAAGAAAAGCAGCCTGAGCCCCTGAATCCCACAAACGTACACAAAAGTGAACCACCTTGCAGAGAAACCCACACGGGACCATGAGGTGAACGCGTCACCGAGTTCTCTCCTGTGACGCCACAGAAATGGGGAGACTGATATTTTCAGCTGCTCTCCCTGCCCTAAATAATTCTGATAGTATGTGTGGTAAGGATGTCTTTATTCTAGTGTTTTCTTATTTTGGGGGGGGGCAGTACCGGGGATTAAACCCAGGGACATTCTACCTCCGAGCTACACCCCCAGCCCTATTTTTTATTCTTTATTTCGAAACAGGATCTCACTAAGTTGTGGAGGTCCTCACTAAGTAGCTGAGGCCGGCCCCGAACCCGGATCCTCTGGTCTCAGCCTCCCAAGTACTGGGATTACAAGCATGCGCCACCATGCCTGGCTATTCTAATGTTTTCTTTTTCTTGAATCAGTAATTTGACCTTATACTCTCCTCTCTTATACTGTCAATCCTACTTAATTACGTGAGGTTTTTCCCCTTGTCAGCACTGGTTGGTGATATGATGTGGCACAGATGTAGTCTCTATACGTTTCCTCTCTGACTGAAAGAGGGCTTTTTCCTTTCTGAATAATACCACTGAGGCAGAACGTGTCTAAGAGCCTTCTCTTATTAAAGGGGAGAAAAGCTAATTTGAAAAATTAATGAGAAACTGGGCATGGTGGTGCACACCTGTAATCCCAGTAATTGGGAGGTTGAGAAAAGAATATCACAGGTTCAAGACCAGCTTCAGCAATTTAGCGAGACCCTCAGCAACCTAGTGAGACTCAGTTACAAAACAAAAATAAAAAGGGTTAGGGTTGTATCGCGGAGATAGAATGCCCATGGGTCCTATCCCTAGTAACGCGCACACAAAAAAAAGGGAGAGAGAAAGAGAGCATAGATTTGTTGTTTATTTCTTTGGTTTGGTGCTAGGGATTGAAACCCAGGGGCATTCTACCTCCCCAGCCCCATTTTTTTATTTGGACACAGGGCCTCACTAAGTTGCTAAGGCTGGCCGAGAACCTGAAATCCTTCTGTCTTAGCCTCCTAAGTACTGGGATTATAGGTGTGCGCCACCGCCTAAGGCTATAGTTTGTTTTTTATTTAAAGTTATAACATATCAAAAAGAAAAAAAAGCTGCAACATATCAGCTGGGCATAAGACCCTATCTCAAAACTTAAAAAAAAAATCAAAAAGGCTGGAGGGGTGCCTCAGTGGTATAGCATCCCTGGTTTAATCCCCATACCACACACATACAAAAAAAAGTGCAACATACCCAACTGAAAAACTAAAAATAATTTAAAGTATCAGAATAGAGGGAGAAGGAAAGGTTGGAGAAATTAATAAACCTACAACCTTATCTTTTATAGTCTAATGAATCCAAGTCCTGGGTGTTTGGAAGAATGAACTGGCACCTCCCCTTTGAAAAACTCTTTGGCAATATGGATACCTTCTAACCCAGTTAACTTTACTCCTGGGATTCTACCCAAGTGTGTACTTATGTACACCAGAAGGCCAAGAACATTTAAAGTGACACTATTCGTAATGACATGAAAAATGGAATCAACCCAAATTTCTATCAACAAAGAATGGGTAAATTAAGCCAGGCCCAGTGGCACAGGCTTCTAATCCCAGTATGTGGAAGGCTGAGACAGGAGGATTGCAGGTTCAAGGTCAGCCTCAGCAATTTAGCAAGACCCTGTTTCAAAATAAAAAGGGCTGAGGGTATAGCTCAAAGGTAGAATGCCCCTGGGTTCAATCCCCAGTATTACACACACAAAAAAAGTACCACTATTATTATTTTATCATTAAAGACAGTGGTGCATTTCTCTTCTCTCCTACACAACTAGTTTTGATGCACCAGTACTGTGCTATTTTTCACATTTGCTCATGAGAGATTTACTTTGGTCCTACAAAATCTTTTTGGTTTTGACTGAGCTCAGTTCCAGCTGGGCTTGATTCAACCCATAGTCTACAAATACTCTTGGAATAGCAGGCCCCAATTTTCCTTCTGCAAGGACTATTCATTTAACTATCTACTTGAGGCTATTGGAAGAAGCAATTATTTTTTTGGTACTAGGGATTGAACCCAGGGGCACTCTACCTCTGAGCTACACCCACAGCCCTATTTTTTATTCTTTATTTTGAAACAGGGTCTCACTAAGTAGCTGAGGCTGGCCGCAAACTCAGATCCTCTGTTCTCAGCCTCCTAAGTACTGGGATTACAAGCGTGCGCCACCACGCCCGGCTTGAGACCCATTTTAGATGTCTTTTCCTGGGAATAATCTTTCCTATCAACAATAGCAGGAGCAGCTAACACTTAACACAGTACACAGGACATCCAGGCACTCCTGTAAGCGCTCCCAACATTAATTCAGTCCTACCATCAATGCTATGAGAAAGGTACTATTATTATCTCCATTGTACAGGTAAACAAACTATGGAATGATAAAGTATATGGCTGAAGGTCATAGGAAATTGCAGGGCAGATTCAAACCCTGGCAATCTTAGCTTCCAAGTCCATACTTTTTTTGTTGTTGAGGTGGGGATACTTAGGGATTGAACCCAGGGGCATTCTACCTCTGAGCTATCCCCCCAGCCCTTTTTATTTTTTGTTTGGAAACAGTGTCTTGCTAGGTTGTTTTGTTTGGAAACAGGTTCTTGCTAGATTGCAGAGGCCGGCCTTGAACCTCCAATCCTCCTCCTCTCAGAGGCCCAGGAACTGGGATTATACAGTATGCCACCACGCCCAGCTGGGGTAGGGATATCTTTAAATAATTTGAAGAATATCTTTAACCGGGCGTGGTGGCGCACGCTTGTAATCCCAGTACTGGGGAGGCAGAGACCAGAGGATCCGGGTTCGCGGCCAGCCTCAGCTACTTAGTGAGGCCCTCCGCAACTTAGCAAGAAGGTTTCCAAATAAAGAATAAAAAATAGGGCTGGGGTGTAGCTCAGAGGTAGAATGCCCCTGGGTTGAATCCCCGGTACCGCAAAAAAAAAAAAAAAAAGAATATCTTTAAGTAATTTAAAGGAGCCGGGCATGGTTGTGGACGCCTGTAATCCCAATACTGGGAAGGTCGAGACAGGAGAATCTCGGGTTTAAAACCAGTCTCAGCAACTCAGTGAGGCTCACATCAACTTAGTGAGCCCCCGTTTCAAAATAAAAAAAAATAAAATAGGGCTGGGGGTGTAGCTCAGAGGTAGACTGACCCTGGGTTCAATCCCCAGTACCACAGTAATAATAATAATAATAATAATAATAATTTGAAGGATATCTTTAAATTATTTAAGCCGGGTGTGGTGGTGCAAACTTGTAATCCCAGTACTTGGGAGGCTGAGACAGGAGGATCACAGATTCACGTACAGCCTCAGCTACTTAGTGAGCCCCCCCCCACCTTAGTGAGATCCTGTTTCAAAGAATAAAAAATAGGGCTGGGGGTGTAGCTTGGAGGTAGAAGCCCCTGAGTTCAATCCCCAGTACCGCAAAAAAAAAAAATAATAATAAATTATTTAAAGGATTGATGTTACCTCTTTTAATCTGTGTTTTAGGATAAACCAAATTTTCTCTAAAGTTCTTCCTATGTTTCAAATAATTTACCATAATAGCTGTGAACTACCAATCGTGAAAGTTTGTATGTACAACCACATTTGCACTGTGGAGGCCAGGGAAGGCAGAAACAAAGAAGAAAATAGTGACAAATATCAAAGACACCCTATAACTCTCAGGACATGAGCTACTGGCTTTATTATATAACTTTTTTCATATACTGGGGATTGAACCCAGGAACATTCTTCGAGCTATCCCCCAGCCCTTTTTATTTTTGGAACAGGGTCTCACTAGGTTGCTGAGAGTCTCACTAAGTTGCTGAGGCTGGCCTCAAACCTGTGATCCTCCTGTCTCAGCCTCCCAAGTACTGGAATTACAGGCGTGTGCCACTACACCACGTTATTATTATTATTTTTTTAAATACGAACCTCCCTTCTAAACTTTTCCAATATGCTAATGGGCTTTTACATTTCGAATACAAAGTTTTATAAACAACCCTACTATGAAAATTACATTTCCATGTGCTTAAATTAGAAAAATGACTAGCTTTATAGAAGTCATTTAAAACAGTTGATGGGCATGGTGGGGCACTCCTAGATCGCAGGTTCGAGGCCAGCATCAGGAACTTACTAAGACTCTGTTTCAAAATAAAAAATAAAATCAGGCTGAGGGTGTGGCTCAGAGGTAGGATACCCCTGGGTTCAATCCTAAGTACCAAATAAAATGAAATAGTTTTATATTAAAGCTATCTTAATCTTTCAAAGAATTATTCTTAAGAGCAAGGATTTCCCCACAGCTTAATCATTTATCTCAAAATCCATTTGGGACCAAAATCTTTAAAATATGTATTTCATGCTAGGCATGGTGGCACACGCTTGTAATCCCAGTACTTGGGAGGCTGAAACAGGAGGATCACAGGTTCAAAGCCAGCCTCAGCTACTTATGAGGCCCTCCGCAACTTAGTGAGGCTCTGTTTCAAAATAAAGAGTAAAATAGGGTTGGGGGTCCATCCCCAGTACCAAAAATAAAAGTTGTATTTCATAACTCAATGCCTCCTTTTAGTGGTCTAGAGCAAAGGAATGAAATGAAATTAAAGGCTTTTGATTTTTAACAGATAAAATGACATATTACTGTCAACTAGCATATAATTAGATTCTAGTGTACATGTGTCTACAATATGCCTATATTCTTTTTTGGGGGGGTACTATGGATTGAACCCAGAGGCTTTCTACCTCCAAGCCACACCCCCAGCCCTTTCTCATTTTTTGTTTTGAAACAGATTCCCACTAGGTTGCTGACAGCTAAGTTGCTGAAGCTGGTCTTGAACCTGTAATCCTCCAGCCTCAGCCTCCCAAGTACTGGGATTACAGTCATGTGCCACCACGCACGCCTGTCTATGTCTATATTCTTTAAGATAAATTCATTAGGTCTTAAAATATAAACTCCCAACTGGGAATGGTGGCACATGCCACCACTGGGAGGTTGAACTGGAGGACTGCAGGTTTGAGGACAGCCTCAGTGAGATCCTGTTTCAAAATAAAAATAAAATAGGGCTGGGGGTATAGCTTGGAGGTAGAATGCCTCCCCACTACCAAAATCTCCATTACCACAAACAACAACTACTCCCAAACAGGCGTGGTGGCACATATCTATAATCCCAGTACTTGGGAGGCTGAGACAGGAGGATGGCAGGTTCAAGGACAGCCTCAGCAA
>PVJS01063330.1:0-10511 GCA_004027185.1 Glis glis | reverse complement strand
AAAAAAAAAAAAAAAAAAAAAAAAAAAAAAAAAGCCGGGCATGGTGGTACATGCTTGTAATCCTAGTACTTGGGAGGCTGAGACCAGAGGATCTGGGTTTGTGGCCAGCCTCAGCTACTTAGTGAGACCCTCTGCAGCTTAGTGAGACCCTGTTTCAAAATAAAGAATAAAAAATAGGGCTGGGGGTGTAGCCCGGAGGTAGAATGCCCCTGGGTTCAATCCCTAGTACAGAAAAAAAAAAAAAACAGAAGAAAGAAAAAAAATGTAAGGAAATACTGGTAGAACTTATTTCCTCCCCACTTCAATATGGTTCTTGTCCACTACAAGCCTGTGAAGGCCATGAAAACTAGGATGCACCTGGAGCAGTGCCTGCCTGTTGTGACGTGGCCTTGCTGCCCTCTCAGCGCCTGTCTCCCCTTGCTGTTATCCGGCTCATGCCATGCCAAATGCTCTCCTGCCCAAGGGTGAGGCTGCCTGCACTCTGCCAAAAGAGCTCCCGAGACTCGACTCAACTGCAGAGGCTGCATCACTGGGTGCCGCATCCTGTGTGCCATGGGTCCCACTAGGGCAAGCAGAGTGACCCTTTGAGGCGTGAGTCACACAGTACTCTGCTCAAAAACGCTCCCCTGGCTTCCGATGTCACTCAGAGGAGAAGCCTGGCACAGAGCACATGATCCATAAACACTTGTTGAACCAATAAATGCAACTCCTTTAATCATTGCAAGTGTTGCTTTGCAAATACTTGTTGACCAGCCTCTAGTAGGTAGAAATAGAGAATTTACTCATCCTCTCATTTATTAACCCAACAAAAGTTTCCACGATTCCATGTTAGGTGGTGGAGATTAACCCCAGTCCTCAGGGGGTCTACTACAAAAAATGCCTGGAGTGGGGGGGTGTTGAAGATGGAGTCTGAGAGCACTGTGGGGAGCTGTGGAGTGTTCATAATAACAGCTCACTTGACTTCATACTCCCTGCGCACCAGGCACCGTCACCAGGACATGATGAGGTAGATCCTGTGGTCCTTGTTTTACAGAGGAGGGAGATGCAGGGAGGTTACACACCTCGCCTGGACTCACACATCTAGCTCGTGGCAGAGAGGATGCGAGCTCAGGCAGCCTGCTTCCAGAGCCACGCTTTTAGCCACTGAACTAGAGAAGGTTCGAGAACTACTCCATCCCCCTTGCCTTACAGAAGAAGGGCACAACTTTCTTGTTTCTATCTCCAGCATCTGATATAAACATGTTAGTTGAGTTGAGGCAACATGCCCACACTGTGCAGAGTCCATGAGCTCAGCTTCCGCCTCTTATACCATTTGGTTACTCAGGGCTTTATCATTGGTAATAATAACTGATAGCAGTTCAGCACTTAACCAGTTGTTGTTGTTGTTTTTTTCGGTACTGGGGATTGAACCCAGGGGCATTCTACCACTGATCTATACCTTCAGCCCTATTTTATTTTATTTTTTTTTAATTTTGAAACAGAGTCTTGCTAAGTAGCTAAGTTGCCGAGGCTGGCCTCGCACCTAGCTCAGTGATAGAGCACCCCTGGGTTCAATTCCCAGTAACCCCCCCCACCAAAAGTGTGGGGAGAAAAATCAAGAAGACAAAATGAAATAGAAAACAACAAGCAGAACAGGCCAAAATGAGTTAGAAATTTTCTAAATAAAAAAATCCACAAAAGTACTTAAAAGCACAAATCAATTTTAAGTTTGTCTTTATGAAGGTAACAAAGTTTGATCTATTTGCATAATCAAAACATCTGCTTCCATGAACTCCTCCTTATTCTTTAAATAACACATAAGTCATTGTTCATCCCATTTAATGCCTCACTCCCTAGTTATTTATTGATTCTCCTCAGGGTCCCCGGCAAATCGTGAAGGAGTTCATCTTTGGTCTCCTTGACCTCTGTTCATACATTCATTCAACAAATATTTGTTGAGAGCCTGCTGTGCTTTGGACAATACACAAGGCAATGTGGGCCCAGGCCAGCAATAGCTCATGATAAATGGTGAACTATTAATAGTGTGAAGGTAAGAGCTATGGCAGAGAATCACAGATGAAACATTGTGTTACAAGGCCCAGGAACTGTAAAATTTCCCTCGGGAGCATGGACTGGCTTGCCTGTTGAGGTGACAGGTGAGCTATTTTTAAGTCTCCTCAGCCTACATTGTCCATCAACCTCATCTTCTCCAGCACATGCAAACAAAAATAAAGCCTACTGTGCTTCCCATTAAAATAAAAATATGGGCGGGAGTTCTCTCCCCTAAGTGGTATTATCCTTTCTCCTACCCCTAGTCTTCCCAGGAGAAGACTTGGTAAGTGAATCGTCGGAGAATTTGAAACAAATTAGAAAATAAAATTAGTGGCTGTGGACCTTGGGCAAGTTCTTTGACCCCCGCCAACTTTATATTACTCAATAGTAAAGACCAATAACAACTATGTGTCAGTCTTAGTGGTAATGTACATGAGATTACAGACTGGCTACACTGAGCGCCCAGGGAGTCAGGCTGCTGGTATCTCTGGCATTTGTGCCCCTGGGTAGTCTCCTCCCACACTGACTGGGCTTGGCCATGCTGGCGTGACCTCACTGGCAGAGCAGAGGCTTGGTAAGCACATTGGGCTGACCCTCCTGCTCCAGATGCCCTGTGAAGAAGTTTGGACCACACTACTTAAAACAAAACGTCCCAGTCTTCCAGCTACCCCCACCAAGTGAGGCTACCTGAGACCCTCCATCTCCAGCCAGTGCAGTAAGCCCAGGCAAGACCAAGGAAAGAACCACCCCGAAAAGCCACAAAATCTTGAAAAATAATGAATTGGTTTTAACTCGGTTTGGGAGAAGGCTTGTTAAGCATTAATAAATAATGGATACACCAATATTTTATTTTATTTACACTTTTATTAGTACAATGTAATTATACATCATAGGATTCAACATGATACAAACATACATGCACACATCCTTGACACCAATATTTTAAAACTACTATGTATTCCTACTGTGAGCCAATGCTGGGCTTTAGGGATACCATGACAAACAAGACTGATACAGGTCTTCCTCTCATGGATTTCACATTGTACAGGGGAAGAGAGACTAGAAAAATAAATACAATGGTTGCACATTGTTTTGTGTACTATGTACGGTGAATTGTAGGAGCTGAGGCAGAGATGAACGGGAATGGTATCTGCTTTCAATAAGGTGGTCAATGAAACCTGAGATGAAATTCAGGCTGAAACAAAACATGAGAGGTAGTTATCTATGTAAAGAGTCATATAATAGGTCCTCAATGAGTGGTAGACATATGAAATATACATATTATTAATAGACATGCAAATTATTGGTTAATATTTATTATTTTTTTCATGTGTATGGTACTGGGGATTGAACCCAGGGGCATTATACTTCTGAGTTATACCCCCCAGTCCTATTTTATTTTTTATTTTGAAACAGGATCTCACTAAGTTGCAGAGGTTGGCCTTGAATTTGTGATTCTCCTGTCTCAGCCTCTCAAGTACTGGGATTATAAGTATGCATCACCATGCCAGGCTATATATATATATTGCTTATTTATGTATAGTCATGCACCATATAACGTTGTTTCAATCAGTGGTGTACCACACCTATGACAGTGGTCCCCTAGGATTCTGTCACCTATGACATTGTAGCCCTCTTAGTTTGTGTAAGTATGCTCTATGAGGTTCCCATAATGACACATTTTTCAGAACATATTTCCATGATTAAGCAGTGTACTTGGTACACAGTAGATCAATATATAGTAATTCCCCACCCTTTCCTTTCCCCTAGGTCACCCTTTGCAGCCAGGGTCCAGTTAGGAAAAAAGAAATCACAGGAGGTTTATCAGCACAGTTTTGTTTGTTTGTTTGTTTGTTGGTTGGTAGCCCTGAGGATTGAACCCAGGGCCGTTCTACCTCTGAGTTACAGCCTCAGCTCTATTTTTATTTTTATTTTGAAACAGGGTTTCATTAAATTGCGGAGGATGGCCTCGAACCTGCAGTCCTCCTGTCTCAGCCTCCCAAGTATTAGGATTACAGGTGTGTACCACCATGCCCAGCTAACAGAGGGGATTTAATATAGAAAAGGTATTATAGGCATTAGAGGGCTGAAAGAACAAAAAGGAATACCGAGGTACCGAGAGGCTGCAGGGAGCAACGAGCAGTTCTGTGTTGGGATAACTGAAGAGAAGAGGACGGGAGGCGCAGTGCCTGGACTCTTGGAGAAGCGACTGGTGAAGGGAAAGCCACTCGGCAGCTTTTGATATTTCCAAGGTGCTTGATGAGCTTTGTTCTCAAGGGGCCTGTCAAGCAGCTGGAAACTGGAACCAACTGCTGTTTCTAAGATAAAGTGCCGCTCTGGGGCAATGCTGATAGCAAATTACCAGAAAGAAAACAGTTCCTTCTCCCCTGCCACCACCTTCTAATCACTCTGTGATAATGTGCCCAAAAAAGTAATTTTTTAGCCTCGTTTTCTACCCTAAAAATTAAACTCCCTGTCTTTACTGCCACAAGGACAAGACTAGTTCCCCAAGGACAGAAAACCAGTTCCTGCCCTTATTGCCCCTAAGGACAACACCCAAAATCCAGTTCCTGCCCTTACCTCCGCCCCAGGACAAAGCCCTCAAAATGGACCCCCACCTCTGTGTTTAACCCCCTACCCTAAACTAATCACTTTACTTCTAAATAAGGGAAAACTTTCTGTGGTTGGCTGATTCGAAACCAAACTGCAAAAATCTGTTTCTGTACCCCCGGCTTGTTCTATAAAAAGGGAGCTGTAAGCTACACAAGGGGCTGCCGTTCTAGCCTGTGCTGGTGGACGGTAGCCCTGCATTATTAAAGCCTTGCCTTAACTGAGATGGTGGTCTTGGAATTTCTGTTTCTCGTGCATTGTTCAACATTTTGGAGGCCCCTTGGACGGTGACCTGGCTCCCCGTTTCACCGGACAACGTGTGGCAGAGGCTTATGGTTCTGGTGAGTCGACTCTGGTGGAGGTCGGGGTTGGTTGGAGGCAACCTGTAACCCCAGTCTCCTGAGGTCTGGGGAGACATCCCCCCACCTCCTGGCTGTTATTTCTGGGAATTAATTGTCTTGTTTATGTCTGTTTTTTGTCCGTCTGCTTGATCGTTAGGGAAAGTTGGTTCTGCCTGCGTGTCTCTACAAATTGTTATTTCCAATTCATTGTTCTTCGTTGTATTTCTCTGTGGTGAAACAGCATATAGTATACTCCGTGCAAATTGGAATGGACTATGTACCCTAACCTTGTTATTCCCAGATATAGAAATAGCCCCCAATAAAGCTTATCAATACCTATAGTTGAACAGGTTAACCCAGGAGGTAAGAGAGCTATCCAAATGATCCCTCTGCTCATTGGGTTGGGAGTAACTGCAGAAATAGGGACTGGGACAGCTGGCCTAGCCTCCTCCCTGCACCTTTATAATAAGCTGTCCTCCCAACTGATCACTGACATGCATAAGATGGCTGATACTATCCTAGACTTACAAGCTCAACTCGATTCATTGGCCGAGGTCGTATTGCAAAACCACAGGGGCCTCGACCTCCTTGCTGCCAGAGAAGGTGGTATCTGTCTATTTCTAAAAGAAAAGTGTTGTTTTTATGCAAATAGCTCTGGAATAGTACAAGATAAAATTAAACAGCTACAAGGTCACCTAGAGAAAAGGAGACGAGAACTAGAAGAGAACTCATCTCTTTGGTCCACCACACTAAATGGGGGGCTACCTTACCTCCTCCCTCTGCTAGGACCCATTTCTGCCATCTGTTTGATTGCGCTGATAGGACCCTGTTTCTTCAACTGCTTAACTAATTACCTTCACAAAAGATTACGGTCAATCAAACTTATGGTACTTCATAGCCCAGCCCATTACCTACCCGTACCCCAGGAAGAACAAGCAGAAGCATCTTTCTCAAGGATTGAGAAAGGTGAATAACAGGAGTAGGGAATGTGATAACGTGCCCAAAAAAGTAATTTTTTAGCCTCATTTTCTACCCTAAAAATTAAACTCCCTGTCTTTACTGCCACAAGGACAAGACTAGTTCCCCAAGGACAGAAAACCAGTTCCTGCCCTTATTGCCCCTAAGGACAACACCCGAAATCCAGTTCCTGCCTTTACCTCCGCCCCAGGACAAAGCCCTCAAAACCGACCCCCACCTCTGTGTTTAACCCCCTACCCTAAACTAATCACTTTACTTCTAAATAAGGGAAAACTTTCTGTGGTTGGCTGATTCTAACCCAAACTGCAAAAATCTGTTTCTGTACCCCCAGCTTGTTCTATAAAAAGGGAGCTGTAAGCTACACAAGGGGCTGCCGTTCTAGCCTGTGCTGGTGGACAGTAGCCCCGTGGTATTAAAGCCTTGCCTTAACTGAGATGGTGGTCTTGGAATTTCTGTTTCTCGCTCATTGTTCAACAACTCCACAGTGCCCATTATCGACAAGGCCTTGCTGGCTTCCTGCAAGCTGGTTTCCTGCAAGACTTGGTCAATAATGACAAAGAGAAGACTATACCTGATGTGAGAATACAATTGTATCTTTTCTGTCAAAGGAGGTAGTTTCACTTAAACGGCCATTTTGTAACCTGGTAGGGACTTACATTCCTTTCCCAAATTAACATCTCTTAAGAGATTACAGGTGTCGACCCTCCCCCATCTTCCCCTATAGCTGACCGGGAAGAATGTGAAGCTGGAACTTCGACCAATAGGAGTTCAGCGCAGGAGGAGCCTTGCGTTAGGGATATAAGACACACTGGGTTGTTTGTGAAGTGTGCTCTCTCACATATCTGGGAGCACCTTTTTTTGCAAAAAAGTAAAATCGCCTTGCCAAGCAATTTTCCAACACGTGCCATTTCTTTAGACACCGTAAAAAGTTATTTCTAACACTGAAAGGCACATTGCAGAGTCCCAACCCCAGCACAAGAAAGAAAAGCATACAAGGGTGGATTTATAGCCAAGAAACAATAGGCAAAGGGCTAAGATTGTCTAAGTCAGTCCTTATTTTGTCCAGCATACGAAAAAATTCCAACTACCCAGTATAGCATTTATCCTTAGTAGCTGTTACTATTTTTTAAGAAAGAATTTTTATTGTTGTAGCCAGTTGGAAGGCTGAGACAGGAGGATCGCAGGTTTGAGGTCAGCCTTAGCAATTTAGTGAGACTCTCAGCAATTTAGCAAGTCCCTTTCTCCCTCCCTCCCTCCCTCCCTCCCTCCCTCCCTTCTTTCTTTCTTTCTTTCTTTCTTTCTTTCTTTCTTTCTTTCTTTCTTTCTTTCTTTCTTTCTTTCTTGGGGATTTAACCCAAGCCTTCTACCTCTGAGCTATAGCGCTGCCCTTCTTAAAATTTTTTGTTTTGAAATAAAGTTTCACTAGGTTGCTGATAGTCTTGCTGGTCGCTGAGGCTGTCCATGAACTTGCAATCTTCCTGTCTCAGCCTCCCAAATACTGGGATTACAGGCATGTGCCACCATGCCCAGTGAGACTCTGTTTCAAAATAAAAAATAAAATAGGTCTGGTGGTGTGGCTTGGAGGTAGAATGCCTCTGAGTTCAGCCTCCGGAAAAAAAAAAAGAAGAATTTTTGTTGTTGCTAGTAATCATTTACAAATAGAGCTTGGTTTTAGATATACTAATATAATAAAATGGTGATCCTATACGTATCTATAATACCTAAAGTGACCTCTAAAAAGCAAATTAAGAAGATACACTAAAAAATACTATAATCAAAAATGGAATTCTGAAAAATAATCAAGTAAACTATAGGAAAACAGGGGAAAAACATAAAAATGAAAACAGAAAGAGCAAACAGAAAACAATAAATATAATTACAGACTTAAGCCTAATATATTGATAATAACATTAAATGTAAATGGTCTAAATTCACTAATTAAAAGAAATTGGCAGTGAGGATAAAAATTATGGACTCTGTTGTGTAATGAAACATATTGCAAATATAACAATATAAGTAGGTTGAAAGTTAAAGGCTGGACATCATATACCATGAAAACATTAATCAAAAGAAAGCAAAATGCCGGGCATGGTGGTGCGCACCTGTTATCCCAGTTCTTTGGAGGCTGAGACAGGAGGATCACAGGTTCAAGGACAGCCTCAAACTCCTGATCCTTCTGCCTCAGCTTACTGAGTAGATGGGTGCAGGGACATGTCACTGCACCCTGCTGACTTTTGTTTAATTTATTTATTGTTGTGGTACTGGGAATTGAACCCAGGGGCATTCTACCTCAGTGTCTAAGTTGGTATGGCTGGCCAAGAACCTGAGATCCTCCTGTCTCAGCTTCCCAAGTATTGGGATTACATGTGTGTGCTACCATGCCTGGCTTAACTTTTATTTATGTATTTGTTTGTTTGTTTTGTGGTACTAGGGATTGAACCCAGAGGCATTCTACCTCTGAGCTACACCCCAGCCCTAATTTATTTTTTATTTCAAAACAGGGTCTCACCAAGTTGTTGAGGTCCTCACTAAGTTGCTGAGGCTGTCGTTGAACCTGTGATTCTCCTGTCTTAGTCTCCCAAGTACTAGGATTACAGGCGTGCGCCACCATGGCTGGCTGTCTTGTCATTTCTTTTTTTTTTTTTTTTTGCGGTACCAGGGATGGAACCCAGGGGCGTTCTACCTCTAAGCTACACCCCCAGCCCTATTTTTTATACTTTATTTTGAAACTGGGTCTCACCAAGTTGCTGAGGTCCTCACTAACTTGCTGAGGCTGTCATTGAACCTGTGATCCTCCTGTCTTAGCCTCCCAAGTATTGGGATTACAAGCGTGCACCACGACGCCTGGCTTTGTCATTTCTTTTACTATGTATTTTCTACTTATTTGCTTTGTTGCCCTGGTGATTACAATTGACATCTTAATTTATAAAAATTGCCAGGTGTGATGGCACACACCTGTATTCCCAGTACTTGGGAGGCTGAGACAGGAGGATTGTAGGTTCAATACCAGCGTTCAACACCAGTTACAGCAACTTAGCAAGACTGGGTTTCAAAATAAAAAAGAATATAGGGCTGGGGGTGTAGTTTGGAGGTAGAATGCCCCTGGATTCAATCCTTAGTATAGTTTTTCTTTTTCTTTTTTTGTGGTACTAGGGATTGAACCTAGGGGCATTCTACCTCCAAGCTACACTGTGGGCACAGTAAGGTCTGACTGTGAGGTCTGGCCAGAGAAGACTGAGAACAAAGGGACCCCAGAAAGGCATGAAAGCAAAGAGAAACACCCCTGACCACTCCCCTGCCTCTAGCCCATTAATTTTACCAAACCTGGCCCAGTGTCAAGCCCACCAATTGGAGAAATACACCATTGCTTTGCTCTCTGTTCCTCCTAAACCCCCATAAGAGCCCCAATTCTGTAACGAAGCGGGCTCCTGACTCTCACGGGTTTTCCCTGGCCAGGGGCTCCCTTCCAGGTTTAATCCCTGAATAAAGTCTGTTCCTTGCTGTCGAGCCATGTCTCCTTTGTGCCCATATTTCCCGACATACACTCCCAGACCTTTTTATTTTTTGTTTTTGAAACAAGTTCTCGCTAGGTTGATGAGAGTCTTACTATGTTGCCGAGGCTATCCTTGAACCTGAGATCCTCCTGTCTCAGCCTTCCAAATACTGGGATTACAGGCCACCATGCCCAGCTTCAAAACAAATTTTTCATATAAATCAAGTTTTTTTGGGGGGTACTGGGGATGCAACCCAGGGGCCTTCTACCTCAGAGCTGCACCCCCAGCCCTATTTTTTATCCTTTATTTGAAAACAGGGTGTCACTAAGTTGCGGAGGGCCTCACTTGCGGGGCCCTTTACTCGGTGCCATGAAAGGGCCCGGTGAACTAGCAGAGGCCTGCTCTAGAGTACCGGGCCTCTTCCACGTGGCAGCGATTCAGCAATTCAGCATATCAATAGCAAAGATGGCGCTGGCAGACCCGCCCCACCTAGCCTCAAGAGGGCTATGATAGGTTATAGGAGGTGTATGACCCGACCCGTTGCGTGCCATTGGGCCACACCCTACTGCCCGGGGATTCCTTTATGGATTTCACTTTAAAACTGCCCTGTTTTCCTAAATAAACGAGATTTGCTCGACATATTCTCCCGGCTCGAGGTGAGTGCTTCTCGAGCCGTCGGCGCTCACTTTTCCCTGTCAGTCCGCGTCACTCTCGGGTGGGACCCGAGAGGCTGGTGCCCAACTGGACGGTGCCTATTGTTTGGGGGCTAAGACCGAAAATGATCATCACAATTGGGGACAAGTTATTTAAATGCTTAATAGACATGGGGGCGGACAGGACAGTCATCCGGAAAGAGGAAGCCCCCCTCTCCTGGAAACTAATTCCGGGACCCCCTATACAAGGGGTGGGCGGACAGTCCCCTTCGTGGGTTACTTCGTCCTGGCTTCCCTGGGAGGATCCCAGTGGAAATAGGGGGGAAGTCCAGCCCCTAGTGGTCGGCGGGATCACCGCCAACCTTTTGGGACAAGATATTCTAGGAGCCACTGAGGCCGTGATT
>PVJS01063329.1:0-10579 GCA_004027185.1 Glis glis | reverse complement strand
ATTTTTTTATTTTTTTTTTTTTTTGCGGTACCGGGGATTGAATGCAGGGGCGTTCTACCTCCGCACTACACCCCCGGCCCTATTTTTTATACTTTATTTTGAAACTGGGTCTCACGAAGTTGCGGAGGGCCTCACTAAGGAGAGAGAGAGAGAGAGAGAGAGAGAGATAGACAGGGAGAGAGAGTGAGAGAGCTGAGGCTGGCCGCGAACCCGGATCCTCCGGTCTCCGCCTCCCAAAGTACTGGGATTACAAGCGTGTGCTACCACGCCCGGCTTACATCATTATTTTAATCTCAGGTAAAATAGGATTCAAGACAAGCAATAATAATAATACAGAGAAAAACAGTATAAACTGCTTAATGTAGATTCAAATATTACTAAAAACTGACAACTTAAGGGAGAAACAGACAAATCCAAAACAAATATGAAAGAAAACATCACATGCCCATTAAGATTGGAAAATTTAATAATATTAAAATGGGATATCCAAAGAGATTTAAACATTCATTATGATACCTATCAAAATTTCAATGGCCTTTTTTGCAGAAATGGCAAAATTTATTCTCAAATTCATACGGAATTGCAAGAGACCTGAACAGCCAAAACAATCTTAAAAAAGGGCAGTTGCCGGGCATGGTGGTATAGACCAGTAATCCCAGTATTTGGGAGGCTGAGACAGAAGGACTACAGGTTCCAGGACAGCCTCAACTACATAGGAGACTCTGAGTGACCTAGTGAGACCCTCTGCAATTTAGTGAGAACTTGTTTCAAAATAAAACATAAAAATAGGGCTGGGGGTGTAGCTCAAAGGTAAAATGCTCCTGAGTTAAATCCTCAGTACCACACACACACACACACACACAAATAAATAAAAAATAAAAATCCTACAGATAAAATCATACTTAATGATGAGAGACTGGATGTCTTCCACTGAGATCAGAAACAAGGCAAGAATTTGTACTTTCAAAACGTCTATTCAGAAGCCGGGCGTGGTGGTGTACGCTTGTAATCCGGGTACTTTGGGAGGCGGAGACCGGACGATCCGGGTTCTCCGGGCTCGCGGCCAGCCTCAGCTCTCTCTCTCCCTGTCTCTGTCTCTGTCTCTCTCCTTAGTGAGGCCCTCCTCAACTTCATGAGACCCGGTTTCAAAATAAAGTATAAAAAATAGGGCCGGGGGTGTAGCGCGGAGGTAGAAAGCCCCTGCGTTCGACCTCCAGTACCGCAAAAAAAAAAAAAAAAGTCTATTCAGTATTGTACTGGAGTTCCTAGTTATTGCAATGAGACAAGATAAAGAAATAAAAGGCATACAGAACAGAAAAGATCATGTATGTAGAAATAATCTTATATGTACAAAATTCTAAGCTGTCTATAAAAAATGACTAGAATAACTAGATAAAAAGGCCAAGGGAGAGCAGGAGAGCTTGTATAGCTCAATGTTAGTGATTGCATAGCATGCACAGGACTGTGGGTTCAAACCCAACACCACACACACACACACACACACACACACACACAACCCCCCCCCCAAAACTACAGAATCCAAGATCAATGTACTCAAATCATCTTTAGTCCTATATACTAACAATTTATTTATTGGTGGTACCCAGGGGCATTCTACCTCCAGGCTACACCCCCAGCCGTATTTCTTATTCTTTATTTTGAAACGGGGAGCCGGGAGTGGTGGCGCACGCTTGTAATCCCAGTACTTGGGAGGCTGAGACCACAGGATCCGGGTTCGCGGCCAGCCTCAGCTACTTAGTGAGGCCCTTCACAACTTCGTGAGACCCGGTTTCAAAATAAAGTTTAAAAAAATAGGGCTGGGTAGAACGCCCCTGGGTTCCATCCCCAGTATCGAAAAAAAAAAAAAGAAAAATGAAACAGGGTCTCACCACGCCCTGCATATACTAACAATTAAAAAAAAGAAATTCTAGGCCGGGAGTGGTGGCGCGTGCTTGTAATCCCAGTACTTTGGGAGGCGGAGACCGGAGGATCCAGGTTCGCAGCCAGCCTCAGCTCTCTCTCTCTCTACTTAATGAGGCCCTCCGCAACTTGGTGAGACCTGGTTTCAAAATAAAGTATAAAAAATAGGGCCGGGGGTGTAGCGCGGAGGTAGAATGCCCCTGGGTTCAATCCTCGGTACTGCCAAAAAAAAAAAAAAAAAAAAAAATCTACTTAGTGAGGCCCTCGGCATCTTCCTGAGACCTGGTTTCAAAATAAAGGATAAAAAATAGGGCTGGGGGTGTAGCTCGGAGGTAGAACGCCCCTGGGTTCAATCCCCCGTACCGCAAAAAAAAAAAAAAAAAAAAAAAAAAGTAATTGCAGGTGGGCGTGGTTGCCCATGCTTGTAATCCTGTAATACTTGTAGTACTTGGAGGCTAAGACAGGAGGATTGCAGGTTCGCGGCCTGTCTCAGCTACTTAGTGAGGCCCTCCGCAAAGTGAGACTGTTTCAAAATAAAAGGCTAAAAAATAGGGCTAGGGGTGTAGCTCAGAGGTAGAATGTCCATGGGTTCAATTCCCAGTACAGACAAAAAAAAAAAAAAAAGAAAAAAAAAAGAAATTGCAATTTAAAAATAATTTCCTTTAAGGCCGGGCATGGTGGCGCACGCTTGTAATCCCAGTAGTTGGGAGGCTGAGATGGGAGGATCCAGCTTTGTGGCCAGCCTCAGCTACTTAGTGAGGCCCTCGGCAACTTAGTGAGACCCTGTTTCAAAGTAAAGAACAAAAAAATAGGACTGGGGGTGTAGCTTAGAGGTTCAATCCCTAGTACCGCCAAAAAAAAAAAAAAATTCACTTTAGAAGAGCATCTAAAAACATAAAAATAAAATCTTAATAATAAGTTGGGCATGGTGGCACATGCTTATAATCCCAGTACTTGGGACGCTGATATAGGAGGATTGCAGATTCACAGGCAGCCTCAGCAACATAGTGAGCCTCTCCTCACCTTAGTGAGAACCTGTTTCAAAATAAAAAATTAGATAGGGCTGGGGGTGTAGCTCAGAGGTAGAATGCCCCTGGGTTCCATCCCCAGTACATCAATCAATCCATAATGAAAACTACAAAATACTGATGAGAATAGTTGAAGAAGATCTAAATAAGTGGAGAGAGAGAATTTGTTCTTGTATCAGAAGAGTCAGTACTGTTAAGATGTTAATTCTCCCCAAACTGGTCTACTCTTCTTGAAATGTTACTTAAATTTCACAGTTCATTTACACTTATTATGCTTTCCTTAGGCTAATTAAAACACACACACTACACACACACCTCTCAGAGTCAGAAGGAAACTCAAAGGTTACAGTTTAACCATCCCAACGGAAGCATTTACCTGTCACATGGTAAGAAAATCTCCAGAGTGGGGGGAAGATAAGTATGTCTATACATGGTCACAAATTCTTTCCAGGAGAATTTAAATATCAGGTCTTTAAAGTTAAATCTGATGTTAAATGAGAGGCTCCCATGAGGGAGAAAAGATGAGAATCCCTCACCTGTGGTGAGGGCTGCTGGATATATCCCTGCTGCTGGAGCACAGGCTGGCTGACAGGATGACCAGAGGCAGAAAAGCCAGCAGTAGGGACAGGCTGGCCAGGTGGTAGGGGAGGAGGAGGAGGTGGTGGTGGTGGAGGAGGAGGAGGATGTGGTGGGGGTGCTGCCGTCATGATATAACCAGACTGCTGTGGAGACTGAAGAACAACAGTGGACTGGAACATGGTGGCATGAGGGTCAGAACCATCAGCAGATGTCTGGCGGGCAAGACTCATGTGGCTAAACTGAGAACCAAGGTTATCCTGCTAAAAAAGGAAAAGTTGCAATCAGTAAGCCTTGTATACATAAGCCAAACTTATTAATAAAAAGTACTTTATATATTTTTAACTGAGTTGCAATAGTATATAGTATGGATGTCAAATGCATCTACAACAGATATGATCTAACAGAAGAAGAGCTTCAAGAACATGAGAATTCTAAGGAAGGAAGGCAGGAATATTGCAATGCTATCATTACACATTATTTATAAAACACAGCTAATGTATATGATAGCATGCAGAAAAGAATAGGGTATAACATCTCAGATTAAAAAATGAAAAGACAAGCCGGGCGTGGTGGTGCACTCTTGTAATCCCAGTACTTTGGGAGGCGGAGACCGGAGGATCCGGGTTCGTGTCCAGCCTCAGCTCTCTCGCTCTCTCTCTCCCTGTCTCTCTCTCTCTCTACTTAGTGAGGCCCTCCACAACTTCGTGAGACCCGGTTTCAAAATAAAGTATAAAAAATAGGGCTGGGGGTGTAGCGCGGAGGTAGAACGCCCTTGAGTTCAATCCCCGGTACCACAAAAAAAAAAAAAAAAAGGACAAGACACTAAATGAAGATTAAATGCACATTAGGATGTGGACAGGAAACTGGACATTGTTATATTATATAATTAGCATTTTCTGAAAGGACCTCAAAGACCAGGTAATGAATAAAATTATCACTACTCTTTAGAAACTACTCTTTAAACTATCTCCTCTTTCCTAAAAGGCAGGATTCTGGTTCTATGCATTTTTTGTATCCCCAACAATCAAAACCCAATCACCCAGTCCCTTTCTCTAATCTCTCAATAATAATTTGGTCATAAATTCTATTCTTTCCTAGTGTTTCTCAGTCTGTTACTGAAGTTAGATGTTAGACAAATGTAACCCAAATGACAGTTTCCTACTGCTTTTGCTCCCTGGTGAGCAACGAAACACACCAGGTCAAGTCAGGGGTTATGATTTATGAGCCATCAGACAGATGCTTCTCTAACTCAGCAGCATGAGGAGGTCTTACTGGTTTAGAAAAATAACACTAAAACTACAGTACGAGGTTAAAATGGAATTTCCCTGGCTCCTGGCAATATATATCACATTTCATTACAAGGTCAACATTGACTTACAAAATTGTGGCAAGTGAGTTGCCAGATCAAAGTTGACATATCTACGCTGGGCGTGGTGGCGCACACTTGTAATCCCAGTACTTTGGGAGGCGGAGACCAGAGGATCCGGGTTCGCATCGGGGTTCGCGGCCAGCCTCAGCTCTCTCTTTCTCTCCCTGTCTCTCTCTCTCTCCCTCTCTCTCTACTTAGTGAGGCCCTCCACAACTTTGTGAGACCCGGTTTCAAAATAAAGTATAAAAAATAGGGCCGAGGGTGTAGCACGGAAGTAAAACGCCCCTGGGTTCGATTCCCAGTACCGCAAAAAAAAAAAAAAGTTGACATATCTGCAGTTTCTAGTTTGCTGGTTTTTGCAAGTAAATTAAGGTTATGGAGAAGATAAAAGACTGAAATAGGGGAACCTGAATTTAATGATTGAAAATATGTATGGTTTGATTTTTCCAAATGGTAACTGACATACTCTAGGTACTGCCAGACAAATTCAGTGAATGGTTCCAAAAGGAAAAAGCATAGCCGGGCGTGGTGGCGCACGCTTGTAATCCCAGAATTTGGGAGGCTGACACAGGAGGATCTGGGTTCGCGGCCAGTCTCAGCTACTTAGTGAGACCCTCTGCAATTTAGCGAGACCCTGTTTCAAAATAAAGAATAAAAAATAGGGCTGGGTGTGTCGCTCGGAGGTAGAATGCCTTGGGTTCAATCCCTAGTACCACACACACACAAAAAAAGGAAAAAGCATACCTACTAAACATACCTACCAGCTGTAATTACAAAGTAATTTGGTAAAATATTCCTACATTCTATACACCACTTTCAGAGTCACCTTGAAAAAAAATCATTGCCTTATTCCAATGAAAGTTTCCAAAACATTTTTGAGGCTTTTTGCTATTATTTTCTGGATATTTCAACCTTAATACTGGTGAAATTTTTTTTCCTTAGACTAGAAGTGATTTTTGAAAATCAAAAAACTAAGGCTGGTAAATAATGCTGCCCCAACTCAAAACACAAACACACCCAATAAAACAAAATGTTTCCAAAAATTTCCAAAATGTTGGAAATGATTTCCAGATAGTTTGTAATCTGACGTGGAATGGAATTTCAAAACATAATAACCACATAATCTGAAAGATAGGAGTTATCACTGAGAAAAGTATGTAGGCTGTTAGGAAATTCATTTTAAGGGAAAGTAACTATTTAGCACCTACTTCATGCTAGTCATTATGCAGAAGGTACTTTACACTGTTGTTTCAGGTTGTCATGCAGTTAATGTGTGGCAATGTGAATCTGAGATCTTACTCAGAGGTATAATTTGGGGCACAGTTTGGACTAAAGGAGATACCATTACTTTATATTCATATTTTAAGTATCTAGAGATCTTCTTTGGAAATATACTCTGTAGCTGTAAGCTAAAACTCATCCTAATAACTGACTGAGTCTACTGGACCCACAGTACTGAGGACAGGATAGAAAAGTCTGAACCCGGATGAAAGCTGCACAGGTCCTATACTAACCTCGATGACAAAAGTAGCTAAAACATCTTAGGACTAGGATAGTCAACTTGAAGATTACCTCATTATGAAAAGGAAGGAAAAGATTAGGGTTTAAATGATCTCTATAATAAGCCAATATGACCACTATTTCATGGAAGAGAATTATTACTAATATGGATTAGAAAATATTTTCCAGTACATATGTACCCGATGTTAAGAAAATCACAAAAGATCATATTACATTGATTACATTATTGAGCATCCATCACACATCCACCCACAGAAACAACACAGGAGGTGAATAAGATATAGTACCACGGAGTATTGCTGGGTGGGTGAGACTGGCAGGAGCGGGGATGGGTAAGGGGCTGTAGAGCACTGAACAGGCTGAGAAGAAGACTGCAGAGGACGAACAGGCTGAAGGATAACAGGTTTACAAACAATGTTAACATCAGAATAAAATGTTAAAAGACTTGCATAAAATGAAAATTTACACTTTTTGGGCAATAGCTTTAGCAACATTTATAAAGTCATTTAAAATACAATAGAGGAAACAAAAACAATACCAAATGAAGAAACTGCACAGTAAAACTTGAGACATACCTATGCCTAAATTGACTTCATAATTAGAGAATTTCTTTGTGATAAAAATACTTTTCTAATACAGAGTAATGGAAATTGGGAAAATAATCCTATGATCTTCACAAGACCTCTGGTTAAGCCAGTAAAAGAAAAAGTGCTTATTTTTACTTGTTGGTTTTCATGAAGCGGTTGCCCTATTTAGCTATGTAACACTAAATTATAAATGAAAGACTTAATTCTTATTATCAGACAGTAATAACTTATATAATATAGCTATGCCAATTACCTTATTTGATAAAGCACAATTAAATACTCTTTTAGGATCAAAGTTTCTAAATTTTAGCAAATTTGTAAGAAAAATATATTGTGGTTACCATTAAGAATAACAACCTCAGGAATAACATACACATACATATAGACACATGAACAGACACAAACTCATCTCTATTTATATAAGGAAGATAAATACTTGTAACTAAACGTGTTTTAATAGGAAAGTACAGGTTAGGAGCTCAGAAACTAGTTACTAGAAATTCCTACCACCTAATGAAATATTCATGAGTTCCTGAAAAAGTTTTTATATGTTTCTTGGGGTCATTCAAAAATAGGTATTCTAAGCCAGGTGTGGTGGCACACGCTTGTAATCCCACTACTTGGGAGGCTGAGACCAGAGGATCCGGGTTCGCAGCCAGTCCCAGCTACTTAGTGAGGCCCTCCCCAACTAAGTGAGACCCTGTTTCAAAATAAAGAATAAAAAATAGGGCTGGGTGTGTAGCTCTGAGGTAGAATGTCCCTGGGTTTAATCCCCAGTACCACACAAATAAATAAATAAATAAATAAATAGGTGCTCTAAAAAATAAAAAATGTTTTACTCATTTCTAAATCTTGGGGACTATACCTGGCTATCTATAAACTAACATTATTATTTGATTTAACCTTCCAATCTTCCATTTATATATTTGATTACAAAGGGGGCATTATGTATATTGGCTTAAACACTATTGTGATCCACTTTATAGATGGAAATCAGACTAAGAAAAGAAATAACCTGTAGAAAACAAGATAAACAGTCAGGTGTGGTGGTGCATGCCTGTAATCCTAGTAGTTGGGAGGCTGAGACAGGAGGATCACAGGTTTAAGGCCAGCCCCAGAAACTTAATGAGACAGACCCTCAGCAACTAAGTGAGACATTATTTCAAACTGAAAAACTAAAAAATAGGGCTGGGGGGTGTAGCTTGGAAGAAGAATGCCTCTGGGTTTAATATAATATCCTGTACCAGACAAAAAACAAAACAAAACAAAACAACAACAACAAAAAAAGCAGATAAATAAGCTGTTGAGGAATCAAGGTAATATCTGATGAAAACTTTCATTTTTGGTTAAAATGCATATTAATGAATATTGCTCTGGACAATATCTCTGAAGATAATTTTTTTTTTTTGGCGGTACCGGGGATTGAACCCAGGGGCATTCTACCTCTGCGCTACATCCCCGGCCCTATTTTTTTTTTTTTATGCTTTATTTGAAACCGGGTCTCACAAAGTTGCGGAAGGCCTCACTAAGTAGAGAGAGAAAGAGAGAGACAGGGAGAGAGAGAGAGAGAGAGAGAGCTGAGGCTGGCCGCGAACCCGGATCCTCCGGTCTCTGCCTCTCAAAGTCCTGGGATTACAAGTGTGCGCCACCACGCCCGGCTGAAGATAATAATTTAAAAATACAAGATGAGCTGGGAGTGGTGGCACATGCCTGTAATCCCAGTACTTGGGAAGATGAGACAGGAGGATCGCAGGTTCGAAGACAGCCTTAGCAAGTAGTGAGACTCTATCAACCTAGCGAGGCTGATTCCAAATAAGAAATAAAATCGGGCTGGGGGTGTAGCTTGAAGGTAGAATGCCTCTGGTTCAATTCCCAGTACCACAAAACAAAACAAAACAAAAAAATAAAACAAGATAAACTAATAGAATAAGACTGCTAAGGGAATAATCTAAATAAGGAGAAATTCTTATGACTAAGAATTATAACGATGAGTTTGCCCTTTTAGCACAAAATCAACATGATGGTTTCCCAAAAAAAAAAAAAAATCAAAAGGCTTAGATCAGCTTAGAATCCAGAGACAAAATCTAGATTAAAGTAAAAGTACTAACAAAAAGTAAAGGCTGGCCGGGCGTGGTGGCGCACGCTAGTAATCCCAGTACTTTGGGAGGCGGAGACCAGAGGATCCGGGTTCGCGGCCAGCCTCAGCTCTCGCTCTCTCTCTCCTTGTCTCTCTCTCTCCCTGTCTCTCTCTCTCTCTCCTTAGCGAGGCCCTCCGCAACTTCGTGAGACCCGGTTTCAAAATAAAGCATAAAAAATACGCCCGGGGGCGTAGCGCGGAGGTAGAACGCCCCTGCGTTCAATCCCCGGTACCGAAAAAAAAAAAAAGTAAAGGCTGAACAATCTGTTTAGTAGCCTCTGGTTCTTCACAAACCTCTCAACTAAAAAAGAACAAGTGTCCTAGAGGATGACAGCACATGTTACACCAATGAGGTAAAGTGGCTTTCGAACTTCCAAGTGCAGGTTATATGATGTGTTATTAAAGAGAGATAATCATTAAAACATAAGCTTTCAGACAACATGACCTTCTATATAAGTGTCAGATGCAACAAAAACTTTGTTCTGCTGGGGACAAAAGAGTACTATGAGCATCAAGGGTATGAATTAATGTTTCCCAGATGTCAAATGGTAAAGAGAAAACTGTGGGCTAGAAGACCTATGGATCAAAGCACAATTCTGACACCACTTAGCAAAGAAAAAGCCTTAGCACTTCCTTTTCTACCTGACTTGCAATTGCCTGCAAAACAACATCCACCTAAAGTGGTTGATTTTACATTGTATATTCAAGACCTATAGTCGGCCGGGAATGGTGGCGCGTGCTTGTAATCCTAGTACTTGTGAGGCTGAGACCGGAGGATCCAGGTTCGCGGCCCACGGCCAGCCTCAGCTACTTAGTGAAGCCCTCCGCAACTTCGTGAGACCTGGTTTCAAAATAAAGCATAAAAAAATAGGGTCGGGGGTGTAGCGCGGAGGTAGAACACCCCTGGGTTCAATCCCTGGTACCGCAAAAAAAAAAAAAGACCTATAGTTCATCTGAAGGCTTTGGAAATCACAGCATTATTTTGTTTGGTTATTTGAAACCCCATGGATAAATGATCCTAGAGTGTGCAAGAGAGAGCTACTGAGTATCATGTAGTCATCGAGTCTTTGTATCTGTATCTGATGATGAATTACCTGCAGCACTTAAAACAGTGCCAGGAAAATCAATCACAGAATTTGATGCATGCCTCAAGACTTCAAATTACAGATCATTAAGGTATTTGTTTCTAAAGCCGGGCGTGGTGGCGCATGCTTGTAATCCCAGGTACTTTGGGAGGCGGAGACCGGAGGATCCGGGTTCGCGGCCAGCCTCAGCTCTCGCTCTGTCTCTGTCTCTCTCTCTCTCTCCTTAGTGAGGCCCTCCGCAACCTCGTGAGACCTGGTTTCAAAATAAAGCATAAAAAATAGGGCCGGGGGTGTAGTGCAGAGGTAGAACGCCTCTGCGTTCAATCCCCAGTACCGCAAAAAAAAAAAAAAAA
>PVJS01063328.1:0-10512 GCA_004027185.1 Glis glis | reverse complement strand
AAAAAATAGGGCCGGGGGTGTAGCACGGAGGTAAAATGCCCCTGGGTTCAATCCCCAGTTCCGAGAAAAAAAAAAAAGAATAGGAGGGAAACAGAGGCACTGATTACAGCCAGTGTGGCTGTGTACTGTGATCTTAGGGCTAAAGCCTTAACTGCCTCTACAGTGCTCTTACGTCTCTACTGCTTCTAAGGCTAGAGGCTTCGATTGTCTTTACATTCTTACTATGGGTCAATCATTTAGAACAAAGGGGCAGAAGAGAAGGGAGGGGGGGCTCTTGGAATGTACAGAGCTACCGCCTCTCCCTGCCTGAATGACTGCCTTTTACATTTTGCTAGAAATTAATATCAGAGCAATTTTCCAATACCGGGACAGAACCAGTAGGAGTAGAGGGAGAGGGAGGGAGAGGGAAAGGAGAGAGAAGGAAAGGCGGGCGGGGAAAAGGAGGGCTCAGCTGCACACAGGCTCCCCAGCTGCACCCCTGACTCCTCCGGGTGCATGGATTTGCTCAGCAACCCACCCCAGCCCTGCCCATCCAAATCCTACTTTTCAACAAAGGTCCATCCCAATACTAAATCCATTCAAAATCTTTTTCAATGTTCATAATCTAAAATAGTCTTTCCTTCTTCTGTGTTTTCCCAAAATAAATGGATTTCTTAATACTATTAAAAATATTGCCAGGTAAGGTGGTGCACACCTATAGTCCCAGCTACTCAGGAGGCTGAGGTGGGAGGATGTCTTAAGCCTGGGCCTCACGGTGAGATCCTGTCTCAAAAAAAAAAATAAATAAACTGGCTTTACACAGAGACCTTTATAATGCATTGTCTGCCTCCTAGCTATAAGCATCGTGAGGACAGGTCCTCACGTCTCCACATCCTCACAGAACAGGCACTCATATAGTCACTTACCTTCAGAGCCAGGGAAATGGGGGAAGTAGAACAATTTCTCAAGGTCACCAAGAAGCCTGAGCATAAAGGACACTTCAAAGTGAAAAGGTAAATTGCTGCTGTCATTACCTGCCCCGCCTCCTCCTGTGCCCGCCGTCTGGGGCCATCTGGTCCGGCCTGCACATTCAGGCTGTCCGGACTCTGGCCTCTGCTGAAGGAACAGAGTGGGTGAAGATCAATTTATCAGCCCAGCCTGGGTTTGTCTAGCCACTGACCCTGATTACATTTTGTTTTTGATGGTGTTTTCTGCAGTGCTGAGGATAGAACCCAGGGCCTCACGGGAGCCAGGCCAGTGCTCTACCCCTGAGCTGTACCCCAGGCCTGACCTGACTGAGGCCCCAAGTGGTAGCCGACCTTAAAGGGCTAGTCTTCCTGCACCCCCCCCACACTATCCCTCCACCCCATCCCTGCTCCTGCATGGCTGAGCTGAAAGAGGCTTAGGAGAGTCACTCAAGGCCACAGTCCTGTAGACAAGAAGTCAAGAGATCTGGTGTGAATTCTGAATGCTACCCTCACCAGCTCAGGACTGGATTAATTATGCAACTGCTAGCATCTGTTTCCCCAGTTGCAAAATGACAGTGGCTGATCTGAGGCACGACTCAGGTTGAGCGAGGAGAAACGAGGTGCCTGTGTGGAAGTGCTTTGCGGTGCTTGCGGCAGATATTCGTGAGATGGGGTCCCTCCGGGCTTAGCGCAGCCTCACTGCCCCAGAAACACTGTGGATGAGGGACTTGGTCTCAGTATACTAAACTTTCAATGAGGGCCAGATTAAGGTCTTTATATAAGTGGATATAAGAAACTGTAACACAGAATTCCTATTTCCTAAGGGCAGTAGCTTTGAGACTATTTTTGAAATAGAACATTCTTTCAATAGAATGTTTAGGTTCACTGCTTTGCCACCCTAAGCACTTGGTGGGGTGAGCCTGCTCATCAGCCAGCTTGGCCCTCATCCATCGTGCGTGTCCAAAAGCCTGGTTTTTCCTGACAAAATCAGCCCAGGCCTGATCCTTAACGATCCTGATCTGGTTCAGCTGGTATTCTTCTCTAGAAATGACAGAGTAAGACAAAAGTTATCAAAGGGCATGGTCCAGATAGGGAGAGAACTCTGACCTCCAAATCAATCATTTGTGAGCATGTGTGGGGGAGCCAGGCAGGGGAGATGGGGCAGATGGCTCAGTCTTGGAGTGGTTGTGGTTGAGTGAGGTGGCCTGTCCTCCCTGTCGGTGACAGCTGAGAGCCGGGTATGCATCTCCTGTGCTGGGGGGCACCACTGCCATTCCAATTGTAAAAAGGTAAGCTCGCCCACTCCCCTTCCTATCCCCTCCACCTCCTTTCTCAAGACTGCAGCTTTCAGCAGATGGAATACTGGCTCCCCCGCGGGCCTGGCCTCACTGCCTCTGTAGAGCTCCACCAGTCCCATTACTTCTCTTACCCATCCATGTCCATTCTGGGAGACATTCCCATCTGTCTAATAAGCTAAGCTCCCACTCTTTCTCAGATAATCTGCTATAATCCTTCACGCTGATTCCACTTTTACTTTTCACAGTACCATTCGCACATTTCTAATACAGCATATCTTATTACCCACCATAATTGTTGGTCTACTTATTTGGATGCCTCATTAAACTAGGAGCTTCTTAATTAAAAAAAAAAGATTTAGTCACACAAAGGAATAGAAGTTTCAGCCCAGGCTTAGAGGACATCAGAAATTCTGAGTCTCCAAAGGGACCAAATAGAGTGACAATAAAGACATAAGAACAAACTCTTCCAACCCTTCTATGTCACCTGGGTGCTTGCAGATGATGGAGACAGAGACACCTCTGTCTTTTGTGTGAGTCTTGGCTACACGTGAGCAGGGCTCCCAGCAGAAAGTGCCAGATGCTACGGAAGCTCAGCCCATGGTCTATGACTGAGAAATGATGGATAGAAGCATTGCCTTCTTATCTTCTCCTTCGCCTGCCACGCTCTGATTTAGCATTCATGAGTTCTGCAATAAATCACAGCATTTAAAGAAAACAGAAAATTCCTTTCCTCTTATCTCCGAGTTTGTGTAGAAGCTTGTTGTGCAATAAAATATTATTAACATTCTTTGAAAATGTTCTTCTAGAATATACCTTGAAGGTCTTTCCAAATAGCTCAAAAGAAAACTTAAAACTTTTCCTTTAGAGAACTACTTGAGTCTAGCACTTCTCAGAGGAAATGCTGGCCTCAATTCTTCTTGGCTTAATCTCATTTCAAGAATAGTACACTTTCTTCTTCCTCTCAAGTTCCTTAGCTCCAGGGAGAAAAGGAGTCAAGTAAAATTGCCACCATCGGTAGAAAATAAAGGTAAGAGCAAAAGTAATGAAATTGAAGAAAAAAAATACATCAGGAGGATTGAAAAAAAATTAGAGACTTAGTCTTTAAAAAACACTAATGAAAAAGCTAGCTGGGCACGGTGGTGCACACCTACAATCCTCAGCTGCTTAGTGAGACCCTCAGCAACTCAGTGAGATCCTGTTTCAAAATAAAAAAATAGCCGGGCGTGGTGGCACGTGCTTGTAATCCCAATACTTGGGAGGCGGAGACCAGAGGATCGCAAGTTCGTGGCCAGCCTCAGCTACTTAGTGAGGCCTCCGCAACTTCGTGAGACCCGGTTTCAAAATAAAGGATAAAAAATAGGGCCGGGGGTGTAGCGCGGAGGTAGAACGCCCCTGGGTTCAATCCCCGATACCGCAAAAAAAAAGTAAAAAAAAAAAAGATCTGGGGGTGTAGCTCGGAGGTAGAATGCCCCTGGCTCAATCCCCAGTACCAAAAAAAAAAAAAACAGCTAAAACTTTGAAATGATTGATGAGCAAGAAAGGGGATGAATGAGAAAACAGGTAAATCATAGGAATGAAAAAAATGGCCTTAATTGCAGATATAGAAGCAATACCCCAAATAAGAAGATACTTTGAATGATTTTTCACCAGTACATTAGAGAAGTTTGATTTTTTTTTAATAATCACATTTTCTAGACAAACTGACTCCAAGGGAAAACGTCACAGAACCGAAAGACTTCAAGACAGTCTATCAATCTGCTGACAGGATCAGGGAAAGTGAGTGAGACCTGCCAGCTAGTGAAGAGACAGATCCTGCCATGCGGGAAGTGTACCTCCAAACAGAGACAGACAAGAACCGCCCACTCCAAAACACATGGGATATCACAACCAGGTTAGCAAATAAAACTCAAGATTAAAAAATAATCATCATGACCCATCTAGGTTTATCCCAAGAGCACAAGGATGAGTTACATTTAGAATAATGTGTCAATTTAATCTATGTATATCTTACTTTTTATCACCTTAGCTAATTAAAAGTGGAAAACCATAAGATTATCTCGATAGTTGAAGGGAAAACATTTTAGAAGTTAATGGTTTAAGCTGGGCACAGTAGTGCATGCCTGTAATCCCAGTACTTGGGAGGCTGAGACAGGAGGATTGCAGGTTCAAAGCCAGCCTCAGCAACTTAGTGAGACCCTCAGTCACTTAGTGAGGCCCTATTTCAAAATAGAAAATAAAAAAGACTGTGGGTATAGTTCAGAGATAGAGACTATAGGCAGCTGGAGTTATAGCTCAGTGGTAGAGCACTTGCCTAGCATGCCCAAGGCCCAGGGTTTTATCCCCTACACCACTAAATAAATAAATACCACCAAGAGTTAAAAACTCTTTGCAAATTGTTATGGTTAGATATGGAATGTCCCTTGAAGAGCTCATGTAGTAGCGATCAGAGTTGATGTAATTAAGCCACGAGAGTTGTAGTCTCATCGGTGTGTAAATCCATTGTGATGGGTTTACTGGGCTGGGCAGTGACCCAGGCAGGTGGAGCGTGGCTGGAGAAGATGGGTCCCTGTGGGTGTGGCCTTAGGGACTGTGCTTGTGTCTTTGAGTCCCCTTGCTTGCTTGCTCTCTTACTGCTGGCCTCCATGATGTGAGAGCAGAGCCTTGCTCTCTCCCTCTCTGCTTCCTGCCGCCATGCCCTGAGACCCGCAGACTCTGGCCTCACATGGACTGAACCAGTATCTCCAAAGATGTGAGCAAATAAATCTTCCTGCCTTTACATTGTGTGGTCGGCCGTTCTGGATTATAGCAGTGAGAATGTTGACCAAGACACAAACCAAGAAAAATGACCTTCCCTAAGCTGTAAAGCTGCAGTAAATATCCTATTTAATGGCGAAACGTTAGAAGCACTCCTTTAAAATTAAGAATTCAGAATAAAGTAAGGACTTTCCACTATCATTCTCTTTTGCTTATTAGATTTTTGGCCAACTTCGAGTACAGGAAGAAAGAAAAAGGAAAATAGAGGTACACGAATTTTAAAGAAAGAAAGTAAATCTAAACCATTATTCACAAACAGGATCATTATCTATAAAACTCAAGGAAAAATGGAACAATTATTAGAATGAATGATTGAGGTCAGAAAGTGCATTGTGCATAAGATAAATATGCAAAGTCAGTTGTGTTCCTATACACCAAAATATACATATGCATATATGCATATAATTTTAAAAGTATATTTAATAGCAACAAAACATGAGGTAGTAGATATAAATCTAATGTAAAGGGGCATATCGTGTTATCGTGTGTGTGTGTGTGTGTGTGTGTGTGTGTGTGTGTTACTGAGAATTGAGCCCAGGGACATTTTACTTCAAGCTACACCCCAGCCCTATTTCATTTTTTTTAATTTTTATTTTGAAACAGGGTCTCACTAAGTTGCTGAGGGTCTTGCTAAGTTGCTGAGGCTGGCCTTGAACCTGTGATCATTCTGTATCAGCCTCCCAAGTACTGGGATTATAGGTGTGTGCCATCACACCTGGCTTGAAGTTAATCTGAATAATTGTACATAATACGTTCATAGTGATACATTCATATATGTACATAGAATCTTGACAAATTCTGGTATGAATTCCTGGGGTTGAAGGAGTTGATTTGTAGTGTTTTCCCCTTTCTGTGTACAAAATATTCTCACCTTAACCGATATAAATTTCCAGTGTTTTTAACAACAAGCTCATAAGATTTCTTAAAATTTAATACAACTCTCACGAGCTGATATGAGACTGCTCAAAAACATCACTGATTCTAGGATAATTGGTTACCCATATGAAATAAATAATAATCAGACTGCTACATGACACCAGATATGAAAATTAATTCCACGTGAACTAAATCCTGAACTGTAGAAAGCAAATTTAGATCTGAATGTGAAAAACAAAAGTTAAAATCAAAGCAAAACAAAAAGAAGTATATCTTTTTGACTCCTGTATAGGACTAGATTTTCAAATGAAAATCACATGCCACCGAGGGAAAGGGTCAGGATTTGCCTGATTGTATTAAAAATAAAATGCTCTGTGAATTTAAACATATTATTTAAAAAACAATACAAATCATGATAAATCTTTTGCAATTATATATCCAGAATTTTTAAAGAATTTCTACAAGTCAATATGAAATAGATAAGCCAATAGAAAAATAGACAAAGACATATGCCATTAATTTATATCAGAGAAAATCTAAATAACAAAAGAAAAAAGCAAAGAAGGGAGGGAAGGAAAGAAAAAAATGCTCAGCCTCACTTGTACTAGATGTGTTGTCTAGGGTTCAGCCTGGGAAACAGCATTCACACCCAGTTTTTTGGTTTTTATTTATTTATTTACTTATTTTTTATTTTTCATGGTGCTGGAGATGGGACCCTGGGGCATTCTACATCTGACCTATATCCCCAGCCCTATTTTTTATTTTGAAACAGGGTCTTACTAAGTTGCTGAGAGCCTTGCTAAATTGCTGAGGCTGAGGCGGCCTCGAACCTGTGATCCTCCTATCTCAGCCTCCCCAGTACTGGGATTACAGGTATGTATAACCACGCCCAGTTCACACCCAGTTGCTTAATACAGAATATTAAATAGAGAGGCTTTGGAAACCCCAGCAGCAAGGCAATCAAGAAATGTAACTTTGGGAATCTATAATCTAGAAAGAAAAGAGAGATGGAGAGATGGTGTCCCCAGAATCCAGGGGCTGGGGCTCTCCAGTGGGCACCGAGTGAAGAAAAAGTCATCCTGCAAGAGGCGGAGCCGGGACAGAGATGTGTAATGGGAGGAGAGAAAGCCCTGCTGGGGATCGCACCTGAAACCGAGTGGAGGGAGACTGGCTTTGCCCTCCAAGCGCCCATTAGCTGAATATAAATAGCAGCCAGTGAGCAAAGGACCCTGGGAAACGTGTTTGTAGGAATTGGCTCTCTCTGAGAGAGAAGAGGGGAAAGTCAGAGAAAGGATCTCAGAGCAGGCAGGCAAATGCCCAATCATCAGGGGAATGCAAATTAAAGCTACACAGAGACAGTTTCAAACCCCTAGACCTACAATATTTCTAAAGTCAAACAATAAAAATATTTTTAAGGATATGGTTTGATGAGAACTTTCACGCACTGGTACTGAGAAGGTAAATTGACAAACCAATTGTGAAAACAGAATTTTTTTTTCCTAGTTAAAGATGAACATACCATGTGTGACCTAGAAATTCTACTCTTGGGTATAAATTCCAGAGGAAATTCTCATGTACATTGACAGGGTGACATGTGCAAAAATATTACCATTTGGGGAATAAGAAAAAAACTGGAAACAATTCAAATGTCCATCAATAGGAAAACTGCTATTTTCTTTTTTGTGTGTGGTACTGGGGATTGAATCCAGGGGTGTTCTCCTTTAAAGCCACACCTCAGCCCTATTTTACTTTCTTATTTATTTATTTTGAAACAGGGTCTCATTAAGTTGCTGAGGGTCTTACTAAATTGCTGAGGCAGGACTTGAACCTGCAATCCTCCTGTCTCAGCCTCCCAAGTACTAGGATTACAGGCATGTGCCATAATGCCTGGCTGGAAAATTGATTTAAAAATAAATGTTATAGGGCTGGGGGTGTAGCTCGGTGACAGAGTGCTTGCCTAGTATGCTCAAGGCTCTGGGTTTGATCCCCAACACACACACACACACACACACACACACACACACACACACACCTTATATATCCATTCAATAATGGAACACTCCATCACAACTGAAATAAATAAATATGGATTAATCCCCTAAACCATTCCACTGAAACAAAGCGACTACCAGCCAGGCACAGTGGAGCACGCCTGTAATCCCAGTACTTGGGGGGCTAAGACAGGAGGATCTCAGGTTCAAGCCCAGTAGTTTGCTGTAACTTAGTGAGACCCTGTTTGAAAACAAAAAATAACATAGGGCTTGGGGTGTAACTCAGAGGTAGAATGCCCCCGGGTCAATCTCCAGCACCAGCCAACCAACCAACCAACCAACCAACAAAATCAAAGCAAGTAGCAAAAGACCATATGCAATATTATTTATGCAAAGTTTAAAATATAAAAGAATTCTGTACCTTGCACAGGCTATTGTTCAGTACTCTGTACAAATATAGTGAGAGTAAAAGACATGTAGAAACTATAAACACAAAATTCAAGGCAGTAGTAACCCCGGGAGTGATTTAGAGGGAAATGTGTTCCTCGAGAGCTCCCCAGGAGTGTTCGACAATATTTCCAGGGCTTTCTTTTTTTTTTTTTTTTTTTTTTGTGGTACCGGGGATTGAACGCAGGGGCGTTCTACCTCCGCGCTACGCCCCCGGCCCTATTTTTTATACTTTATTTTGAAACCGGGTTTCACGAAGTTGCGGAGGGCCTCGCTAAGGAGAGAGAGAGAGAGAGAGAGAGAGAGAGAGAGAGAGCTGAGGCTGGCCGCGAACCCGGATCCTCCGGTCTCTGCCTCCCAAAGTACTGGGATTACAAGCGTGCGCCATCACGCCCGGCCTCCAGTGCTTTCTTTCTCAAGCTGGGTGGGCTACAATTCCTGCTCATTGCATTTTCTCTCTGCCTTTTTGTATGTCTGTATAGTTGATTTTTATTAAAAAGATAAGGAAGGGCTTGCATTAAATTATTATTCGGCTAAAAATATCAATCCTACCATTTGTCAAAACCCTGAAATGTGTTTCTAAGAACTCACAACACACATCTGGTATAAGAGATAACAATTACTTACAAATTGACTTTTAATCATTCCACAGGTTTCTGAGATGACAAATAACTTGAGTTTTTCTTCACAAAGCTCAGCTTCTTTGTTTCATCAAACATATAAAAAGCCAGATGATAGCATTCACGGCTAACTTTTCTCAAGCACCCACTCTGTGCTAAGCACCGATCAACCCCAGAGCACTCAGAGCAGAACAGGCCACAGAGAGCTCAAGCCCATTTCCCACGGCCATACAGGTGACAGGGCAGAGGTGGCTCCGGAGCCCTTGCTAAACTCTCTTCCACTCCTTCCAGAATAGCCAGGATTTCCTATCTCACTTCCAAGTATAGATAAGTTAGAAGTGCTCTGACAGTACACTTGACCAGGATGTGGGGCTCTCTAATTTGGTAGACTGGAAACCACAGTTTAGACTTGGGAAGGTGAGGGGTACCTGGCTCCAAGGCCCAGGCAGCTCAATCAGCCCAAATTCCAGTGCTGGCTCCTGTGCTTTTTGACTTGTGATTTAGCCTCTTTGAGTCTCATCAGCAGGAATGATAATAATCCTACCTCATCAGGGATGTCTGAGGGAGTAAGTGAAAGAGTGTAAAAAGATCTTGTGCAGTAGCTGGCCCGCCCCATAACCTGTCACAGACTGTAGTCACTTAGTGGTGCCAATGGTACCCACCCTCTCCCCAACTCCACATTGTCACCTCACAATGAAATTCACAATGGCAGAAGTACTTACACCCAAATTGGCAGACTCTACAAATCAGGTCTTTTTTTTTTTTTTTTGAAGGTCTTTTGCTAAACATTTACCATCCCCTCACTGAAGGCTTTTTAGAAGCTGCTTTGTTAATTAAAAATAATTATATAAAGCTGGGTGTGGTGGTGCATGCCTGTAAGCCCAGTACTTGGGAGGCTGAGATAGGAAGATGGAGGTTCAAGGACAGCCTGGGCAACTTTGGGAGGCCTTCTGCAACTTAGTGAAACACTGTTTCAAAATAAAAAATAAAATAGGGCTGGGGATGTAGTTCAGAGGTAGAATGCCCCTGAGTTCAATCCACAGTACTACCAAAAAGAAATTATTATATAAACATGAGGCATTATTATTCGAGATTTCACGGACAAGAATACAAAAATAGGAAGGAACGAAAGCACCCTCCGCAAGAATGTTGCTCTACATCTCACAAAACACCTTGCATGAACTTTTAATGCTGTTCATCCTCTGTAGCCCAAGCTTGTATGTTGGGGCTTGAGGGAGGCAGTAGGGTTTTTGTTTGTTTGTTTGTTGTGGTGTGGGATTGAACCCAGGGCCTCGCACATGCTGGGCAAGCTCTCTACCGAGCTACATCCCTGCTTGGGAACCAGTGGTTTTTCCAGAAAGTAAGTCCAGTACAAGGGGCAGAGCTTCACTATAGCATGTGGGCTGTGTGCTTCCTGAAACCACCTTGAGTACAGGAAACCCTGGTTTTGGTTTTGTTTGCTTTTTCCTGACTGGGTTAGGGAGAGTGTTTCCTCTCCTCCTCCTCCTCCTCCTCCTCC
>PVJS01063327.1:0-10512 GCA_004027185.1 Glis glis | reverse complement strand
GAGAGCGAGAGCTGAGGCTGGCCGCGAACCCGGATCCTCCGGTCTCCGCCTCCCAAAGTACTGGGATTACAAGCGTGCGCCACCACGCCCGGCTTTATTTATTTATTTATTTATGTATTTAGTGGTACTGGGGATTGAACCCAGGGGCATTCTACCTCCAAGCCCCTATTTTTTATTCTTTATTTTGAAACAGGGTCTCACTAAGTTGCGAAGGGCCTCACTGAGTAGCTGAGACTGGCCATGAACGTGTGATCCTCCTGTCTTAGCCTCCCAAGTACTGAGATTAAAAGTGTGCCACGTCAGACCTGGTGGTGCACGCTTGTAATCCCAGTACTTTGGAGGCTGAGACAGGAGGATCGCAGATTTGCGGCCAGCCTCAGCAATTTAGTGAGGCTTTCTGCAACTTAGTGAGACCTTGTTTCAAAATAATAAAAAATAGGGCTGGGGGTGTAGTTCAGAGGTAGAATACCCCTGGGTTCAATCCCTAGTACAGCCAAAAAAAATGCATGTGCCACCACCCCTGACTCAAGACTTTTTTTTTTTTTTCGGTACTGGGGATTGAACCCAGGGGCGTTCTACCTCCGCGCTACACCCCCGGCCCTATTTTTTATACTTTATTTTGAAACCGGGTCTCACAAAGTTGCGGAGGGCCTCACTAAGTAGAGAGAGAGAGCTGAGGCTGGCTGTGAACCTGGATCCTCTGGTCTCCGCCTCCCAAAGTACTGGGATTACAAGCATGCGCCACCACGCCCAGCTTAAGACTATTCTTTCTAGAAGCTATGGAGAGCTCATTGCTGTTTCACAGATCTGGAAATGCCAGACAGGTTACCCACAGCAGTAGTCAGGGCCCTGTTGGCACCACTGCCCACCTCATAGGTTCACACCAATGGCTGGGTAGGTGTGTGCACACAGTGGGCATGTCAGCCAGGAAACGGGGAATGAGCCACTTTTATGGTGAGTGTCAATAACCTGCTCTGCTGTGAGCTAGGGGCATTACCTCACCCCTTGGGGTTTTTGCTGCCATCTCATCCTTGCAAGATGGCCCATTGGCTCACACAGGGCCTGACAGTTTTTTGGCTGAAACAGTTTTCATGAGTCTGCTGCTCCTGCAACCACTGGTCAATCTGACTGACAGGTGGGACTCTGTCTCCCAGAGTGTCTGAGGCCACTGTCCACAGGCCTCACCATAGCAGCAGGAGGCCAAGTGCAGCGCTGGCCTCTGTCCTATCCCAGAGTCCTGGTTATTCAGCAATAAGCACATCCAGGAGCACCAGTGGACCGTAGTTCAGTCTCCTACCCACTAACCCAGGGTTTTGCTGCTCTCTCCCTTGGAAGCAGTGTGTGCTTCAAAGCTTTGCCTCGGGAATCCCCTTGTCTCTGAGTGATACAACCCAGCACGGCCTGCCTTTCAGGGTCCCTTGGCTGTGTTGCCAATGGGGCACAGTGCAGTCAATTCCATTACCCCCAAACAGCTTCAGGGGCTGGAGGACCAGCTCACAGTGTTCCCAAGACTTCTGTTGTCCCTTGCTGCCAATCTGAAAGTAATGAATCTGCTAAACGTAACTTGCTGCCTGTGTGTGTTTTGTTTTGGGACCCAGACACATTGGTAGCCAGTGCTTATTGAACTTTGCATAATTCTTTCACCTCCCAGGGCCTGGGAGCTCTCTCTGAAATGAGCATCCAGGGAGACAATGCTGCCCTCTTTCCTCCCAGTCCCCATGGGAAGGTAAAGGCCTAACTTCATTGGCACCTTGCTCCAACTTTCAGAACTGCCACTCATGCTGAAAACATAAAGTTTGTCCTCCTCATAAGCACTAATGAACAAACCAGATGGCTTACTCACACTGGCGTGTGTGTCTGTGTGTGTGTGTGTGTGTGTGATTTTGCACTCCACTGGCTGCTTGGACACCCCACCCGTTCTTCCACTATTCCCTTCCCAGCTCTCTCACTCTCCCAGTTTCCTCTGCACAGGTCACTTTTCTCTGCTGCAGTGGTTATTGAGTAAAATCTGTCTTTACTGTAGTCAATGTCTGTCTTTGTTTTCCATAAATGGGGACAGCCTATCACTTAAGGTATAGATTAACCAGATGGAGGGATCAAACTGACCATGACAGGCCCCCAGGCCAAGTACTGACCCCAGGGAGAAGCAGAGCTGGAATGACAGAAACTGCTGCTTCTCCCTCCCCTGCAGAGGTTTAGCTCTTCCCTCAGGCCCCTGACTGAGTCAGACCCACATGGGCTCAGCTGGTGCTGGTTGGTTCCTAGGTTCTTGGAATCTCCAAGGACACAGGGAAGCATCTCCCTCCAGGAGACACCTGGCAGTAGTGATCTGAGCATGCAGGGTGTGCAGGTACTTGTAGGAAGTGCTGGGAGACTGCTGGAGGAACAGGACCACCAGACAGGCATGTGTGAGACTGGGGACAGGCAAGGGACAGGGGTTAGGTGGATTAGAGGCAAGTGGATCATGTGAGTCCTCCAAGCATCCAGAGCATCTCGGCCCTCCACTCCTGGTCTGCAGGCCTCCTGACTCCTGAATTAGATAGAGCTGGCTGGCTTAGGCAGACAGCAGCAAGGGCAGCTGTCATGAGCAGCTATGCCATTAACACAGACTGCTCACATTTTTGTCTTTCCACAATGTCAGAAACTGATTGGACACCAATAAGTTCACAAGCTACAACCGGATGTGGTGGCGCATGTTTGTAATCCCAGAACTTGGGAGGCTGATACAGGAGGATCACAGGTTTGCAGCTACCGTCAGCAACTTAGCGAGGCCCTCCGCAATTTAGTGAGACCCTGTTTCAAAATAAAAAATAAAATAGGGCTGGGTGTAGCTCAGAGGTAGAATGCCCCTGGGTTCGATTTCCAGTACCACACACACATACACACACACACACCAAAAAAAAAACAAAACCCAGCTACATCACTTTCATCAGCTTTCATTCACCAAGTACAATTGGCATCATCACTGTGGCAATCACAGGTTATTTTATTTATTTACTTATTTATGTACTGGGTATTGAACCCAGAGGTGTTCTACCTCTGAGTTACATCTCCAGCCCCCACCATTTTTGGTACTGGGGATGGAACCCAGGGGCATTCTACCTCTGAGCCACACCCCCAGCCCTATTTTTTATTCTTTATTTTGAAACAGGGTCTCACTAAGTTGCAGAGGGCCTCACTAAGTAGCTGAGGCTGGCCAAGAACCTGCAATCCTCCTGTCTCAACCTCCCAAATACTGGGATTACAGGCCTGCACCACCACACCCAGCCATTTATGTATGTATGTATGTATTTATTTATTTACTTACTTACTTACTTATTGTGATACTTGGAATTGGACTCAGGCATTTTACTTCCGAGCTATACCCCCAGCCCTTTTTTTATTTTTATTTTTTATTTATTTATTTATTTTTGCAGTACCAGGGATTGAACCCAGGGGTGTTCTACCTCTGAGCTACACCCCCAGTCTTATTTTTTATACTTTATTCTGAAACCGGGTCTCACGAAGTTGCAGAGGGCCTCGCTAAGTAGCTGAGGCTGGCCGTGAACCCGGATCTTCTGGTCTCTGCCTCCCAAGTACTGGAATTACAAGCGTGCGCCACCATGCCCAGCTCAGCCTCAGCAACTTAATGAGGCCCTCCACAATTTAGTGAGACCCTGTTTCAAAATATAGAATAAAAAATAGGGCTGGGTTGTAACTCAGTGGGTAGCACTTGCCTGGCATATGGGAAGCCCTGGGTTCCATCCCCAGTTCCAAAAAAAAAAAAAAAGAAAGAAAGAATAAAAAAAAAATAGGGCTCGGGTATAGCTCAGAGGTAGAATGCCCCTGGGTTCTATCCCCAATTCTGCCAAAAAATTTTAAAAAATAAAATAAAATAGGGAGCCAGGTGTAGTGGTGCATACCTGTAATCCCAGTACTTGGGAGGCTGACACAGGAGGATCTCAGGTTCAAAGCCAGCCTTAGCAACTTAGTGAGGCTCTCGGCAACCTAGTGAGACCCAGTTTCCAAATAAAAAATAAAATAGGGCTGGGGGTATAGCTCAGAGGTAGAATGCCCAGAGAACAAGCAGCAAGTGGAAGATGTAGAACTCATACAAATCAATGAGAAAAAGACAAACAGGAAAATTTTCCAAAGGAAAAAATGTGCAAAAACAGGTGCACCCTGCAACAGGGAAGTCATGTGGCAGGAAATACCAGACAGTAAGGAATGTGTGGATGTGGCAAGTTGGTATGGCTCTTCACAGTTGGAAATGTGAGTTAGAACCACAGTTTTGGAAGAACAATACTAATCTCCCCCATGAACCAGATCCCACTTGTACACATTGTAATGATGCATAGTTACAGCTTGTTAGCCAGAGTAACTTATTAGCTAGAGTGACTCCAAATTTGTTACTCAAAATGACCTCAAACCTAGCCCTAAAACAGGGAAGTTGGCTTTGAAAAAATTAAACCAGGACATTGGCAGGATAGTTAATGGATTGTCATAATAACATATTGTAACTTATTGTGTTATTGTTATCTTGCTAACCGCTGATTCTTGCCTCTGTACTTTTGTTATGCTTGGCTTGTTTGACACACCTGAATACTATGGGAACCATAGAGGCTTCCCACCCCCTGCTATTGAAACCATGGGAACCTCAGTTTCACCCTGAGCTTGTATTGTATCTTACCCTATATAAGAAAATGCTGGAGGACAGTCAAGTACTGCACTTGGCTCTCATGCCTGTGTAGTCTTACTGGCCAGTAATAAAGACTCTCATTTAACACTTTTGGTGGTCTGATTGGTCCTGACTGGAACGCTACCTCGCAACATCTGTGGAGCTGTGTGGTAGTGTTTGTAGAAGTGAGAACTTGGAGTGGTCAGACCTGAGGAGGTGCAGGTGGGGGCATACGAGCCCCATGTACAAGGGCATTCCATCCTCAGTAGTGACTCCTGGCTCAGGAAGGAGAGGTTCACCAGCCCATTAGAGTTCTTGGCTTGGACTTGTCACAGGCCTGTCAGGAGAAGGGTCTGGACTTGGGCAGAAAGATGGGAATAGGGCTCCAGGCCATAATGCAATCTAGAAGCCCTCCATGCAGCACCACCTAGTATTTCCAAAGCCAGAAGAGGCAGCTGCCAAGCAAAGTGGTACCACTCCTCTTGTGAAGGTGGCAGAACCTGCCCTGGAGGCTGGCAGGTAGAGGATAGTTCCTCTGCACAAAAGCTCTGCCAAAAACAACAGACATGACAGATGTGGCAAAGTTTTCAAATACAATTCAGGTATTTTTCTACACCCATGGGTGTCATGGATTTGGAAACAATTTTAGTCAAAGTTCAAATCTCAGTGAACAGAAGTTCACAGTGGAGAGAAACTATGTGACTGTCTTCAGACTTCAGTTGTAGCTTGTGTGTGTGTGTGTGTGTGTGTGTGTGTGTGTGTGTGTGTGTGTATGTTATTGGAGACTGAACCAGGGGCATTCTGCCCCTGAGATACACCCCCAGCCCTATTTTATTTTTTATTTTTGGAAACAGGGTCTCATGAAGTTGTTGAGGCTGGGCTTGAAACTGCAATCCTATTGTCTCAACTTCCCAAGTACGAGGATTGCAAGTGTGTGCCACCATGCCTGGCTTGTGGCTCAAATTTTATTCAGCACCAGCAATTCATAGTGGAAAAGCCTGTGGGTATCATTAAAGTGGGAAAGCCGAGCCGGGCGTGGTGGTGCACACTTGTAATCCCAGTACCTGGGAGGCAGAGACTGGAGGATCCAGGTTAGTGGCCAGCCTCAGCTACTTAGTGAGGCCCTCCGCAACTTCGTGAGACCCGGTTTCAAAATAAAAGGATAAAAAATAGGGCCGGGGGTGTAGCTCGGAGGTAGAATGCCCCTGGGTTCAATCCCCAGTACCACAAAAAAAGAAAAAAGAAAGTGGGAAAGCCTTCAGTCAGGAGGCATACCTGAGCTATCCTCAGAGGACCAGTTGAGGAGAAACCTTATGGATGTAATAAATGTGGAAAAACTTCAGTCATAAATCACAACTTGAACTGGGCGTGGTGTCGCATGCCTGTAATCCCAGTACTTGGGAGGCTGAGACAGGAGGATTGCAGGTTCGAGGACAGCCTCAGCAAGTAGCGAGACTCTCATCAACCTAGTGAGGCTCTGTTTCAAAACAAAAAATAAAAAGGGCTGGAGGTGTAGTTTGGAGGTAGAATGCCCCCGGGTTCAATCCCAAGTGCCAAAAAGAAAATGAAAGAAATCACAATTTAGTGGGTTGTGGTGGTACATGCCTGTAATCTCAGTACTTGGGAGACTGAGACAGGAGGATCACGGGTTTGAGGGCAGTCTCAGCAACTTAGCGAGAACCTGTTTCAAAATAAAAACTAAAGCCAGGCGTGGTGGCACATGCTTGTAATCCCAGTACTTGGGAGGATAAGACAGGAGGATCGCAGGTTTGCAGCCAGCCTCAGCTACTTTGTGAGGCCCTCCACAACTTAGTGAGACCCTGTTTCAAAAATAAAGAATAAAAAATAGGGCTGGGGGTGTAGCTTAGAGGTAGAATGCCCCTAGGTTTAATCCCCAGTACCAGGAAAAATATAAATAAATAAAAATAAGCCGGGCATGGTGGCATACGCTTGTAATCCAAGTACTTGGGAGCCTGAGACTGGAGGATCCAGATTCGCGGCCAGCCTCAGCTACTTAGTGAGGCCCTCCATAATTTAGTGAGACCCTGTTTCAAAATAAAGAACAAAAAATAGGGCTAGGGGTGTGGCTCGGAGGTGAAATGCCCCTGGGTTCAATCCCCAGTACTGCAAAAATAAATAAATTAGTTAATTAATAAATATAAAAACTAGCCGGGTGTGGTGGTGCACGCTTGTAATCCCAGTACTTGGGAGGTGGAAACCGTAGGATCCAGGTTGGCGGCCAGCCTCAGCTACTTAGTGAGGCCCTATGCAACTTTGTGAGACCCTGTTTCAAAATAAAGTATAAAAAATAGGGCCGGGGGTGTAGCTTGGAGGTAGAATGCCCCTGGGTTCAATCCCTGGTACCGCAAAAAAAAAAAAAAAATATATATATATATATATAAACTAAAAGGACTGGGTGTGTAACTCAGAAGTGGAATGCCCCTGGGTTCAATCCCTTGTATCACACTACAAAAAAGAAAGAAATCACAACTTTTTCTACATCCAAGAATTCATACTGGAGGGAAACCCCATAATTGCAGTGAATGTGGAAAAGCCTTCAATCAGGCCACTGCTAATGGTAATCAAAGAATTCATACTGGAGAGTAACCTATAAATGTAAAAAAATGTGAGGAAACTTTTACTCATTCACATCATGCTGGGTGTGGTGGTACACACCAGTAATCCAGCAACTTGGGAGGCCGGGCAGGTTGGAAGCCAGCCTGGGCAACTTAGCGAGACCACATCTCACAATTAAATAAAAAGGGCTGGGGATGTAGCTCAGTGGTAGAGCACCCTAGGTTAAATCCCCAGTCCTAGCCGTAGGTTAAATCCCCAGTCCTAGCCGGGAGGCTGAGAGAGGAGGATTGCAGGTTCGCGGTCAGCCTCAGCTACTTAGTGAGGCCCTCTGCAATTTAGTGAGACCCTCTTTTGAAATAAAAAAAATAAAATAGGGCTGGGGGTGTAGCTCAGATGTAGAATGTCCCTGGGTTCAATCACCAGTACTGCAAAAAATAAAAAGATTAAAAAAAATCCCCAGTACTGAAAAAAAAATCACATCTTATTCTTCATGAGAGAATTCACACTGGAGAGAGACCACACACAAGCAAAGAATGCTTGTGCTTCCGACAGAGCTCCACCCTGATCAGCTTCAAATCCTTGATGCCAGCCTGGCACGCTTGTAATCCCAGTACTTGGGAGGCTGAGACAGGAGGATCCGGGTTCATGGCCAACCTCAGCTACTTAGTGAGGCCCTCCGCAACTTAGTGAGACGCTGTTTCAAAATGAAGAATAAAAAATAGGGCTGGGGATGTAGCCCGGAGGTAGAATGCCCCTGGGTTCAATCCCCAGTACCGCCAAAAAAACCCAAAAAAACAAACAGAAAATAAATCCTTGATGCTGGAGCTAAGCCCCGTGGTAAGGCTTCATTTGGAGCTCACACTTCACTCAGCTGTATCACTGAGCTATACCTCCAAGCCCCTTTTATTTTTTGAGAGAGGATTCCCCTAAGTTGTCCAGATTGGCCTTGAACCTGTGATCCTCCTGCCTCAGCCACCCCAGTCGCTGGGATCTCAGGTGAGCACCACCTGGCCTGCTCATATCATCCTTGATGAAATGTCCATTCCAATATTTTTTTTCTTTTTTTGCGGCACCGGGGATTAAACCCAGGGGCGTTCTACCTGCGCGCTACACCCCCGGCCCTATTTTTTTATACTTTATTTTGAAATCGGGTCTCACGAAGTTGCCGAGGGCCTCACTAAGTAGAGAGAGAGAGAGAGAGAGAGCGAGCTGAGGCTGGCTGTGAACCTGGATCCTCTGGTCTCTGCCTCCCAAAGTCATTCCAATCTTTTGCCCATGTAGCTAATTGGGTTGTTTCCTTTGTCTGTCTTTCTGTCTGTCTGTCTCTCTTTGTGTGTGTGTGTGTGTGTGTGTGCGCGCGCGCGCGCGCGCGTGTGTGCGCGCGTGTGTGTGTGGTATTGGGGATTGAACCCAGAAGCATTCTACCTCTGAACTACACCCCCAGCCCAATTTTATTTTTTTATTTTGAAACAGTCTCACTAAGTTGCTGGGGGCCTCAGGAGGTTGCTGAGGCTAGCCTCCAACCTGCTATCCTCCCATCTCAGCCTCCCAAGTACTGGGATCACAGGCGTGCACCACCATGCCTGGCTCTTCCTCTTCATTTTTTAAAAAACAGTTTACAGCTGGGCATGGTGGCGTCACCCATAAAAGTTAATCAAACACAGAAACCAACAATTGTCACCAGTTACAATAAAGAAGGTCAGTGAGGTAGACATGTGAGAAGCTTGGAGGAAGGAGGGATTAAACATTACTGGGTGGAGAGGACATCAAATATGGCACCTTAAAGATTACACCAGGTCCCTTGGAATGTGTTCACTTGTGGACGAATCCCACCCAGCCAAATACCGTGTATTCAAACTGAGCTGGTTCAAGATTATAATCTCAGTGTGCGTTCTAAGATGGCCCTGGACAGAAACAGGGTCTCACTAAGTTGCGGAGGGCCTCAGTATGTAGCGAGGCTGGCCGCAAACCCAGATCCTCTGGTCTCAGCCTCCCAAGTACTGGGATTACAAGCGTGGGATTTTGTAATCCATTCATCTGTTGATGGATACCTAGGTTGGTTCCATAATTTGGCTATTGTGAATTGTGCTGCTATGAACAAGGATATGCATATATTACTGTAATTCTCTGATTTCAGTCCCTTTGGGAAAATACCCCGGAGTTGTATACACAGGAGGATCACAGGTTTGAGGACAGCCTCAGTAGTGTAGGGAAACTGGGATTACAAGCGTGGCAACCTAGCAAGACCCTGTTTCAAAATAAAAAATAAAGATGGACATGGTTGCACATGCTTGTAATCCCTTGGGAGGCTGAGACAGGAGGATTGCAGGTTCAAGGACAGCCTCAGCAAGTAGTGAGACTCTCATCAACCTAGTAAGACCCTGTTTCAAAGTAAAAAAAAATAGGAGCCGGGCGTGGTGGTGCACGCTTGTAATCCCAGTACTTGGGAGGCTGAGACCGGAGGATCTGGGTTCGCGGCCAGCCTCAGATACTTAGTGAGGCCCTCGGCAACTTCGTGAGACCCGGTTTCAAAATAAAGTATAAAAAATAGGGCTCGGGGTGTAGCTCGGAGGTAGAACGCCCCTGGGTTCAATTCCCAGTACCGCAAAAAAAAAAAAAAAAAAAAATTGGGCTGGGGGGGTAGCTCTGAGGTAGAATGGCCCTGGGTTCAATCTCTAGTATGATAGATTAGATAGATAGATGATAGATAGATAGATAAATGATAGAGATAGATGATATAGATAATGATGATAGACGATAGATAGGCTGGGGTGTAGCTTACATGTAGAACGCCCCTGGGTTCAATCTCCATCACCCTCCCCCAAACACACACACAGACACGTCGGGGAAGTGGGGCACACCTGTAATCCCAGTACTTGGGAGGCTCAGACAGACTGTCCTCCCAGGTTCGAGGACAGCCTCAGCAACTCAGCAAGACCCTCAGCAACCTAGAGAGGCACTGTTTCAAAAAAAAGACTGCCCGGGCGCGGTGGCGCACGCTTGCAATCCCAGTACTTGGGAGGCGGAGACCGGAGGATCCGGGTTCGCGGCCAGCCTCAGCTACTTAGTGAGGCCCTCCGCAACTTCGTGAGACCCGGTTTCAAAATAAAGTATAAAAAATAGGGCAGGGGGTGTAGCTCGGAGGGAGAACGCCCCTGGGTTCAATCCCCGGTACCACACACACAAAAAAAGCCTGACTTCTGATCCCTGACCGGGCCTCGCCTGTGCCGCAGACCACAAAGCGCTGGTCCTCCGCTTTCCTAGAGCGGCCCGGAAGT
>PVJS01063326.1:0-10513 GCA_004027185.1 Glis glis | reverse complement strand
GAGACCAGGTTTCAAAATAAAGTGTAAAAAAAAATAGGGCCGGGGGTGTAGCGCGGAGGTAGAATGCCTCTGGGTTCAATCCCCGGTACCGCAAAAAAAAAAAAAAAGAAGAAGCCAGGCATGGTGGTGCATGCTTATAATACCAGTACTTGGGAGGCTGAGACAGGAGGATCCAGGTTCAAGGTCAGCCTCAGCTACTTAGTGAGGCCCTCCGCAACTTAGTGAGACCCTGTTTCAAAATACGAGAGTAGGGGGAGGGAGGGAAGGAAGGAGAGAGACACACAGGAGAGAAAAATCCTGGGATTCTTTTTCTAATGATGTGATATATGAAATGCCTCAATGGGCCAAAAAAAGTATTGAAATATAATAAATACAAGTCAGGTCATACATTTCATATGTGCTCTAAAGAATATAAATGAGATGTAGTGGGGGCTTTTTTTTTTTTTTTTTGGTACTTGGGCATTCTACCTCCCAGCTACACCCCTAGCCTTTTTTATTTTTATTTTATTTTTTTTTTTGCAGTACCGGGGATTGAACCCAGGGGCATTCTACCTCCGAGCTACACCCCCGGCCCTATTTTTTATCCTTTATTTTGAAACCGGGTCTCACGAAGTTGCAGAGAGCCTCACTAAGTTGCTGAGGCTGGCCGCGAACCCAGATCCTCCGTTCTCTGCCTCCCAAGTACTGGGATTACAAGCGTGCGCCACCACGCCTGGCTTATTTATTTTATGCGGTACCAGGGATTGAACCCAGGGGCGTTCTACCTCCGCACTACACCCCCGGCCCTATTTTTTTATACTTTATTTTGAAACCAGGTCTCACGAAGTTGCAGAGGGCCTCACTAAGTAGCTGAGGCTGGTCTTGAACCCAGATCCTCTGGTCTCCGCCTCCCAAGTACTGGGATTACAAGCGTGCGCCACCACACCCGGCCTCTCCTTTCCCTTTTTTAAATTTATTTTTTGTACTAGGAATTGAACCCAGGGGCATTCTGCCTCTGAGCTACACCCCCAGTCCTATTTGTATTTTAAAACGGAGTCTCACTAAATTGCAGAGGGTCTCACTAAGTTGTGGAGGGCCTCACTGAGTTACTGAGGCTGGCCAGGAACCTGCGATCCTCCTGTCTCAGCCTCCCAAGTACTGGGATTAAAGGTGTGCGCCACCATGCCCAGCCCCTTCCTTTTTTCAATATTTAAGTTGAGAGGTCCAAGAAATGAAAAGGGTCTAGCTATTCAAAGAGCTCAGGGAAAAGCATTCCAAGCAGAGGCAACGGCGTGTTGAAGGCCTGAGCCAGGCCTTCTGTGCCATTTCTTCACAACCACCCCACCAGGTAGGTGCAATTATTATCACTAATAATAGAGAATGAGGCTCACAGAGAACAGCAGCTTCCTCCACACACACCGATACATCTTTTACCTTAAGTGGCAGAGCTGGGTCAGAACCCAGGTCCTTGTTCACACCAAAGCCCCAATCATGCTGCTCAGACCCGCTGTCCTCCCTAGGAAAGACGGCCATCAGCCAGAGAGCAGGAGCAGATGGCATCTCTCCCTACCCTGCTGCCAGAGCCATGGCGCAATGGATCAGAAAGGCCACTCCCTGGTCAGGGAGCCCGCTCCCAGAGTTAAGCTGAGATTATCTTGTCACTGTCAATGAGAGGTTCTGGCACAGCCACTAAAGAATGCCATTTCCGACTTTCCTTTGCCCTCTCCTTGAGAAGGAATCACAGAGGCACAGGCGCGTGGGAGAGGGTGGAGGGAACTGGGGAGCAGCAACAATAGCAGTAATAATAGTGAGGGCTGTAGCAATGCTTATTGCATGCCAGGCACAGCTCCACGGGATTCATGGACACAGTCGTTCCTCGGCGTCTGATGCAGATGGATTTGTACCCACAGATACCAAAGTCTGTGGATGCTCAGCCCCTTATATAAAATAGCACTATATTTGCATATAACCTGTGTACCTTTTTAAATTTAATTTTATTTTTGTGTGTGTGGTACTAGGGATTGAACCTAGGGACAATTGACCCTGTTTCAAAAAAAAACTGACTCTCAGCAACCTAGCAAGACCCTGAGATACACCCCCAGCTTATTTTATTTTTTATTTTGAAACAGGGTCTCACTAAGTTGCAGAGGACCTCCCTAAGTAGCTGAGATTGGCCGTGAACCTGAGATCCTCCTGTTCAGCCTGCCAAGTACTAGGATTACAAGCATGCGCCACTATGCCCAGCTGTAACCTGTATACTTTTTTTTTTTTGCGTTACCGGGGATTGAACCCAGGGGCATTCTACCTCCGAGCTACACCCCCAGCCCTATTTATTATTCTTTATTTTGAAACTGGGTCTCGCTAAGTTGCAGAGGGCCTCACTAAGTAGCCGAGGCTGGCCATGAACCTGTGATCCTCCTGTCTCAGCCTCCCAAGTACTGGGATTACAAGCGTGCACCACCATACCCAATACCTGTATACTTTAAATCATTTCTAGATTACTCTTAATGCCTACTGTGAATGCTATGTAAACAGTTGTTATACTGTTCATTTAGGGAGTAATAACAAGAAAAAAGTCTACTCACATTTTTTTCAAGTATTTTCAATTCGTGGCTGGTCACGTCCTCAGGTTCCATATTCTCAAAGAGCCAACTATACTAACTTGTTTTATTTCAGAACAACCCTATAACATCATCCCCACTTTACAGACGAGGAAACTGAGACCCAGAGTGTCTGAAAACTTATCCAGATGACTCAGCTCATAAACGGCAGAGCTGGGATTTGACACCAGGTAGCTGGCTCCTGAGTCCACGCTCATTTTTCTTTTTTAGCCCTTTTATTGTAAAACAAAGTAAACAGAAAACCAAATAGGTAACTTAGCAAATTAAAATAAGGCAAACACCCTGTGATCACCCTACTGGCCAGGAAGTGGAACTTGCCAGGTGTGGTGGCGCTTCCCCAGTCAGGTGTGGTAACCCAGGCTGTAATCCCAGTACTTGGAAGGCTGAGACAGGAGGATAGCAGGTTTATGGCCAGCCTCAGCAATTTAGCGAGGTCCTCTGCAACTTAGTGAGACCCTGTTTCAAAATAAAAAAATTAAGCCAAGTGTGGTGGCACACGCTTATAATCCCAGTACTTGGGAGGCTGAGACAGGAGGATTACAGGTTTGTGGCCAGCCTCAGCTACTTAGGCCCTCCGCAATTTAGTGAGGCCCTGTTTCAAAATAAAAGAATAAAGCCGGGCTTGGTGGCGCACACTTGTAATCCCAGTACTTGGGAGGCTGAGACCGGAGGATCCGGGTTTGCGTCCAGCCTCAGCTACTTAGTGAGGCGCTCCGCAACTTAGAGAGACCGTTTCCAAATAAAGAATAAAAAATAGGGCTGGGGGTGTAGCGCAGAGGTAGAACGTCCCGGGTTCAATCCCCCGTACTACAAAATAAATAAGTAAAGAAAGAAGGAAGGAAGGAAGGAAGGAAGGAAGGGAGGGAGGGAGGGAAGGAAGGAAGGTCTTCCAAATAAAGAATAAAAAATAGGGCTGGGGGTGTAGCTCAGAGGTAGAATGCCCTTAGGTTCAATCCCTAGTACCACACACAAAAAATAAATAAATGAAAAAGAAATAAATAAATGAAAAGGGGTAAGCATTGTAGCTCAGAGGTAGAATGCCCCCGGGTTCAATCACACAATAAATAAGTAAATAAATAAATAAATAAACAAAACCCCTGCATTTCTTTGGTTTTTTTTTCACCCAACTGCACATCCCTGGACATCATCACTATCATTCAGTCTGCCCCCCCTTTAAAATTCAAAGACCTTTTAAGTGTCTTTTACTTTGTTTTTGTTTTGTTTATTTTTTGCATTGCTAGAGTTTGAACCCAGGCCCTCCCATGTGCTAGGCAAGCACTTTGCTACTGAGCTATATCCACAGCCCCTTCAGTCTCTTGTAATCCACAAGCTCCCCCTCCATCTGTTTTTGTTTCTTATAATTGATATGATGAAGAACCCCAGCCAGTTGACTGTGGAGTTTCCTGGGTTTTGCTGATGGCAATGTGTTCCTGGGCTCCAATCGTTCCTGCAAATTACCCGCTGGATCTTGCGAGGTGTGATCTGACTTGAGATCATTTTGGCAAGGCCCCAGGTAGAGCCCCCGCTTTTAAGCACAGTGTGATGGGGAGTTCCCTGGCTACCCTTGACTGCCCTGGGTTTTCTGCTCTCTGGGCAGATCAGTCCCCAAAGGCAAGCCCTTCATGAGTCCAGGGTGTCTGTGGCCATGGCCTGCAGAAACAAGCAGCTTTCAGAGGTCCCACCTGAGCCCCTCCACATCCAGGTTCTGCAAGGCATGGGTGCTATCTTCTTGTCACCTGTCACCCCTCCTGCTCCTCCCTCCAGCCAGGTATACTCGACAGGTGGGACGCTGCCTAGTTTCTCAGAGGGGCCAGGCTCCCCCTTACCTCTGGGCCTTTGCACATGCTCTTCCCTGACCAGAAACACTTCCCCCCACCTCTTCTGACTCAACACTGCTGGTCTATCAGGTCCTGGCAAATCTGTCCCTTCTACTCCACCATCACCCTGCCAGAGTGGAATGGGTGCTTTTCTGTACAGTCATAGTTTTGAAGATAGCCTTGTTAGCCACTACATTACACTTGTTTGTTTTCTTGTCTATTTCCCCTACTAGAATCTAAGCTCCTTGAGGACAGGGACTGGGCCTGACACATAGTAGGAACTCAATAAATATCATTGGGGGGTGGGGATGTAGCTCAGTGGTAGAGCAAATGCCCAGCACATGTGAGGCCCTGGGTTCCATCTGCAGTACCGCAAAATAAATAAATAAAAAAAAGTATCAGTTGAGCTGAGCATGATGGCACATGCCTATAATCCTAGTACTTAGGTGGCTGAGGAGGATCGCAGGGTTCAAGGCCAGCCTCAGCAACTTAATGAGACCCTGTTTCAAAATAAAATATAAGAAAAAAGGGCTGGTGTGTGGGGGTATAGCTCAGAGGTAGAATACTCCTGGGTTCAATCCCCAGTACCAAAAAAAAAAAAGTATCAGTTGAATACATGCACAAAGGAGTGAATGAATTTTACTTTACGAATCCCAAGGAGGCAAATCCTGGCTCAGTTTAAGACCTGTCTAGCCGGGCATAGTGGCACACACTTGTAATACCAGTACTTGGGAGGCTGAGACAGGAGGATTGCAAGTTCAAGGACAGCCTCAGCAAGTAGTGAGACTCTCATCAACCTAGTGAGACCCTGTTCTAAAATAAAAATAAAATAGGGCTGGGGGTAGCTCAGAGGTAGAAGACCCCTGGACTCAATCCCCAGTACCACACACACACACAATAAAAAGACCTGTCTGGCCATGAGCGCTCTTCTAAGATGACCCTAGAGCTCTCCACCAGCATTAAAGCAGTGGTGCGGGTGGTGGCAGAAAGAATTCTCGCCTAGGAAAATACATCTAGGTTCTTGAAAAGTCACTGACCCCTTTCTTCAAACAACCTTCCTAGGAGCCCTAACATACAAGTAAAAGGGGACGAGGTCTAATTTCAAAATCAAAGGAGGGAGAAGCCCAGACCTGGGCCTCCCGTTCCCTGAGCATTAAGATGCCTCTGAGCAGTGGCCCAGCTATAGTCTCAAGTCGCCTTATCACAGCTCCTGTGTCTATGATTTTAGGAGGCCACATGCTGGGGAATGAGGCATCCTAGCTTACCCCGAACTCCATCTTCTCCCCGTGGTGCCCCCAGGACTCACCCTGCTTGCTGACAGAGATGTTTACAGAGCCCTCTTTCGGCAAATTGCCCTCCGAGGCCATTGCATTGTAGATCTGAAGTCTGGGCAGAGCTAAGCCATGTGGAGTAAGCAGGGTGGTGCCTGCCTAGCAGGGCACGGAGCCAAGGGCTTAGTCTCAAAATTGGATTATTAGAGTGAATTTGGAGCTCCCAGCCCCTCTAGGCTCAGGGACATGAGGATTACCCGAGTTTCTGGCTGGGGCCCACAGTCCCACCCACATTCCCTGCCTGGTCTAAGAACCAGTGTTTCCCCCTGCTGCCGCACAGGGGGCAGGGGCCGCTCCACCCACCTCCCAGCTCCAGCCACAGCCTGCCCTGGCTGCCTGGAAGCACACTGGCCTCCCGCATGACTGGGACATAGAGTGGAGTTCTTCAGACTGTGGTCCACAGACTGGCAGCATCCACAACTTCTGGGAACTTCCTAGAGATGCAAATTTATGGAGTCCATCCCAGACACGGAATCAGAATCGCTATGGTGGGCCTCAGATTGTGGCTTAATAAATCCTCCAGGTGATTATTATTATTATTATTATTATTATTATTTTATACTGGAGATTGAAAGGGCATTCTACCTCTGAGCTACACCCCCAGCCCTATTTTATTTTTTATATGGAAACAGTGTCTCACTAAGTTGCAGGGGACCTCACGAGGTTGCTGGGGCTGGCCTCAAATCTGTGATCCTCCTGTCTCAGCCTCCTAAGTGCTGGGATTACAGGTGTGTAGCACCCGCTACCATGTAGACCTTCCCAAGTATGAGCCAAGCCTGCCAAAGCCACAGACTTCTTCAGGCTCCTTAACCTTTCACACATAGAAATTAATTACAGTGATTATAGTCAGTCTACTCCATGTTGCCACATTGCACAATTCCACTGGAGTTTGTGAATGGCAGTCCCTAGAATTATGCAATGCAATGCCCTATACTCTGTACTGACCCCATCCTTTATTATCCCCACATTATCTGGGAAGAAATTGAGGTCCAAAGAGGGGACACAACTGGTCCAAAGACACAGCAAGTAAACCCAGTGTCTAAGCCAGGCATGGTGGCACACACCTGTAATCCCAGTCCTTGGGAGGCTGAGACAGGAGAATCGCAAGTTCAAGGCCAGCCTCAGCAATTTAGTGAGACCCTAAGCAACATAGTGAAACCTTGTCTCAAAATAAAAATAAAGGGCTGCGGGTATAGCTCAGAGGTAGAATGTCCCTGGGTTTAATTCCCAGTACCAAAAAAAAAAAGCAGTGTCTAACCATTGTACATCCTGCTTTCCCTCACAGTGGAGAGGCAGCTGTTTCAATGTCTGTCTCCTCGCACACATTAGGATTTCCTCCAGGGCAAAGCCTTTGTCACCACTTCCTCAGGAAAGCCTTCCCTGGCCTCCCCAGAGTGGCTGGCCTGGCCTCCTTATTATACCCTGCTGAAGGTCCCTGTGTTTCTCCTTCGCAGCAGTATCACCATTTGTAATCATATATGAATGTGCTTATGTCACGTCTGTCTCCCTGGCCACTACGAAAGATCCAGGAAGGCAGGAAGTGAGGCAGACCCTGCTAGATGCTTACCCGGTAGTCATCCTCCCCTTACAGACCCTGATTTTGTTTGGGCATCTGCAAACCTAAATAACTAAATAACTGCATTCCTCAGTCTCTCTCTTTTTTTTTTTTTTTTTTTTTTAGGTACCGGGGATTGAACCCAGGGGCGTTTTACCTCTGAGCTGCACCCCCGGCCCTATTTTTTATACTTTATTTTGAAACCGGGTCTCACGAAGTTGCAGAGGGCCTCACTAAGTAGCTGAGGCTAGCCACGAACCTGGATCCTCCGGTCTCCGCCTCCCAAGTACTGGGATTACAGGCGTGTGCCACCACGCCCGGCCTTCCTCAGTCTCTCTGTTAGTGAGAGGCGCCAGGTTTTGGCCTCTGCAATGAGAATGGAAGTCGCTAGGTATACAACAGTCACTCGATACATGCATGCTGCATGCAAGAAAGTGCAGCCAGTTCTGGGCATGCACGTGGTGCTCAGGAAATTCGTGCATCCTTCAACCAGGCCCAAGAAGCAAAGACCACCCCAGCCATCTTGCTCTTGGAAATATTTTTATTGGTTCTGAGATCACAGGGCTGAGGCGAGCTGGGACGGGCACAGAGCTAAGAAGGGCAGGGAGAGGCTTTGCCCCAGGGCAGACATGCTGTGTGGGGTCTGCTGGCGGGCTCCCTGGCCCACCCAGCGGCGGCGGCTGGGCGCATGGCACGTGGCGCCTGGCATGACCTCTGCGGGCTTGGCACTGTGGCCTCCTTGTTGGCGGGCGCCCCCCCTTTCCAGTTGCAGGAGTTGTGAGTCTTTCACAGTGCGGAGGGGTGGGGGTCCGGGGTGGGCATCTCCCCGGGTGCAGGCAGGCCCCGTCCGCCAGCACATCTTGGGCTCTCAGCGGCTACGGCAGCAGGGTGAGGAGAGCTGCGGCTCCTCTTCTCCCCTCCCCGCCTGTGGGAGCGTGGCAGTCCTGGAGGGGCCCTCGAAGCCTCAGCGGGACATCATCCGGACGAACTCTGCCAGGAAGACAGCGGCAGTCAAGGGCCAGCTAGGGCACTGCTCTAAACTCTGTCCCCATCGCCACGGCGACTCTGTGCTGCTCCCCACATCCACCCTGCCCCCCTCCCCGCAATCTATCTTCTGCACAGTAGCTAATGTCAGTTTCTAATCTGCACATGTGGTCCCTGCTTAAACCTCCCATGGTGCTCCACTGATGACATCCAGTGTCCTGGCACAGCCTCGGGGCCTCCCTAACCTGGCCAGGCTCACAGCTCCAGCTGCATCTCTCTCGTCAACCCCCAGCCTCTGTGCTACAGTGACACAGACCTCATTGTCAGGACGCAGATGGCCTGGGCTCGATAGGGCATTCTCTCTCTCTCTCTCTCTCTCTCTTTCTTTTTTGGGGGGAAGGGAGGTTACTGGGGACTGAGCCCAGGGTTTTCTACCTCTGAACTACACCCCCAGCCCTTTTTATTTTTTATTTTGAAACAGGGTCTCACTAAGTTGCTGAGGCTGGCCTCAAACTGGTGATCCTGTCTCAGCCTCCCAAGTACTAGGATTACAAGCGTATGCCACCATGCCTGGCTACCAATTCCTTTTTAAAAACTGTTACTGAACATTAGCTGTGTCAGGTATCTAGTTACGTAGGAAATGCAGAGAAACAGAAGAAAACAGCAGGGCGTCATGGTGCATGCCTGTAATTCCAGGACCTAGGAGGCTGAGACAGGATTGCAGGTTTGAGGACAACCTCAGCAACTTAGTGAGATCCTGTTTCAAAATTAAAAAAATAAAGCTGGGTGTGGTGGCACACGCTTGTAATCCTAGTACTTGGGAGGCTGAGACCAGAGGATCCGGGTTCGAGGTCAGCCTCAGCTACTTAGTGAGGCTCTCCGCAACTTAGTGAGACCCTGTTTCAAAATAAAGAATAAAAAATAGGTCTGGGGGTGTAGCCTGGAGGTAAAATGCCCCTGGGTTCAATCCCCGGTACTGCCAAAAAAAAAATTTAAAAAAATAAAAAGGTCTGGGGGCATAGCTCAGAGGTAGAATGCCTGTGGGTTCAATTCCCAGCACCACAGAAATAACAGAAAAGAAAAAAGAAAAGAAAAGAGAGAGAAAGAGTTCCTCTTCTCTCAAATTTCAGAGTCAAGTGGGGTGATGACTTTAGGGATAGTGTGAGGCCCAGGGTGAACCTGGATTGTTCTAAAGGCCCAGGAAAGGGGACGTGCAGTCTGAGGAAGCGGGAAACAGGGAGGAAGAGCTAAAACAAGTGGTCCCGCTGCTGGGTCTTGAAGGAGGAATAGGGTTTTGCCCAACTGGAAAATAGAATAAAAGACATCTTGGCAAAACCCCAATAATTTCAAAAGAGGGCCTCATAGGAGGTTTTTTTGTTTGTTTGTTTTTGTTTTTGTTTTTGTTTGTTTTTGGTGTACTGAGGATTGAACCCAGGGGCATTCTACCTCTGGGCAACATCCTTAGCCCTTTTTATTTTTTTGTTTTGAAACAGGGTCTCGCTAGGTTGCTGAGAGTCTCCCGACTTGCTGAGGCTGTCCTCAAACTTGCAATCCTCCTGTCTCAGCCTCCCAAGTACGGGGATTACAGGTGTGCGCCACCACGCCTGGCTGAGCGTGAGTCCTTTGGGGGAGCATTAGTGAAGCCATGACAGAAGCGGTGGCGGGAAGTGAGTCAGGTGTCAGGGGCCTGAGGTCAGACTGAAGAACGTGCTGTTCAGAAAACATTTGCCACGGAGGGCTGCACGAGTGAGTGGACAGACAGATGGATAGAGATGGATGAGGGCAGATGGACACAGGGACGGGTGAATGGATGAGTAGATGGATATAGAGGGGGAGATGACTGAACAAACAGGTGGAGAGATCAATAGAAATACAGACAGAAGTACAGGCAGACAGAGATATATGAAAGTATATAAGTGTGAGTGGATGTTCAGGCGTGGTGGCGCACACCTGTAATCTCAGTACTTGGGAGGCTGAGACAGGAGGATCACAGGTTTGAGGTCAGCCTCAGCAACTTAGTGAGACCCTGTTTCAAAAAATAAAAAATAAGTGCTCAGCCGGGCGTGGTGGTGCATGCTTGTAATCCCAGTACTTGGGAGACAGGAGGATAGCAGGTTCGAGGCCAGCGTCAGCAAGTTAGTAAGACCCTATTTTTTTTCTTTGCGGTACTGGGGATGGAACCCAGGGGCATTCTACCTCTGAGCTACACCCCCGGCCCTATTTTTT
>PVJS01063325.1:0-10513 GCA_004027185.1 Glis glis | reverse complement strand
CCATGGGGCTTCTCCTGAAACTTAAACTCTTAAACTGGGCGTGGTGGCGCACACCTGTAATCCCTGTATTTGGGAGGCTAAGACAGGAGGATTTCAGGTTTGAGGACAGCCTCAGCAAGTAGTGAGACTCACCAACCTTGCAAGACCCTGTTTCCAAATAAAAACATAAAATAGGGCAGGGGGTGTGGCTCAGAGGTAGAATGCCCCTGGGTTCAGTCCCCAGTACCACACATAAAACAAACAAACAAACAAACAAACAAACAAACAAACCCTCTTAAGCTTAAGTAGATTAGAAAACAATTGTATATCTGGGCATGGTGGCACAGGCCACAGTAATCCCAGTACTTGGGAGGCTGAGACAGGAGGATTGCAGATTAAAGGCCAGCCTCAGCAATTTAGGGAGACTCTCAGCAACTCAGCAAGACCCTTGGCAACTTAGTGAGACCCTGGTTCAAAATAATTAATATAAAGGGGCTATGTAATATGGAGGTAGAATGCCCCTGGGTTCAAGCTCTGGCACAAAAATAAATAAATAGCTCCTCTTATTAAAACAATATTTATTTCTGTCATTTTCTCAGGATTTGTAGCCTTCCTTAAAATATCTTATTCTTATTGAATTTACTTATTTTTAGAGATAATACTCAGAAATGATGATGTGTTTCTTGAAAACAAAGTTTTTCTTTACTTTTTTATACTTTTATTGGTGTATTATAGTCTCACATCGTAATGTAGTTCATAGTAATAGTGACATACATACACACTCTGTTTTTAAAAAATATCACCTAAGACACTAGAGTGATAGCAACATATTCTTAAGAATTTCTTTCCCTTGACCACCCAACTTAGCTCCCTACCACTTTATTTTTATTTTTTGTGGTACCCAGGGGCATTCTACTTCTGAGCTACACCTCCAGCTCTATCTTATTTTTTATTTGGAAACAGGGTCTTGCTAGGTTGCTGAAGTTCTTGCTAAGTTACTAAGGCTGGCCTCGAACCTGCAATCCTTCTATCTCGGCCTCCCAAGTGCTGGGATTATAGGCATACACCCCCACATCCAGTGTTCTGCCACTTTAAAATGATAGCTTTAGCAATGCATTATCAGGATTGTCTTTATGAGTTTATTTCACTTTAAAATCTTATATAGCATGTGGCATTTTGAACAGGTACAAATCAGTACAAATGTTTTGTACTTATAAATGCAACTCAAGTTCTTTTCATTTGACTACAAATCTACATACCTCTAAGATCGATGGCTAATTACGGTGGTTGGCTGTTTCCATTACAATGTCAATAACAAAGTTAGTGCCCCTTCTGGAACACTTCAATATAATTGACATCTGTTTTAGAATCTGGTAGGATAAACTTCCCCGACTCTCCTATTTCTGTTTGTATTGAAAATAAGCAGGAAGATATTGAAAACAAGCCATATGTTCAATGACAATAAACGCTGTAAATGGTCTCTTTGGACACATACTTCATTTGGAGTGCAGCAAATGATTAATGGAGATTATTTTACAATTTCCACGTGGATAAAAAGCTTTGAGATATACTTTCTTCTCACCTCTGACACTTTGTCGGCTGACACGCACTTCTGGTGTTTATTAATACACAAAATCAAAGGACAGACAGCTGTTTGCTGACACAGCTTTTACTGCGGGCGAGGCAGCAGGTTCAGAGCTGAGCAAGGTTTATTTCCCCTGCAGACTTACTGACAATTACTCTTGTGTTTATTTGGTTGTGCGAGAGGAAAAGAAGGTATTCCTGGAAAGTTCTCTTTGCCTCCACCAGAGTTCAAGAAAGTATGAAGTCAGAAGTGTCTGAAACAGGAAGAGTTTAAAGAGAACAGCTGTCAGTAAGTGATAACTACTGATAATGTGAATAATGTCCAAAATTTTAAGACAGAATCGTTAAAAAAGCTGGTTACATATGACAGAGATGCTTGTATAATCGTTTATTCCCTGGGGTACATTATGTTCTATTTTATTTTTTTAGTTTTTGCAGTCCAGGGAATTGAACCCAGGGCCTTGCCCATGCTAGGCAAGTGCTCTACCACTAAGCGACATCTCAGCCCTTTTGTTAAAATTAATTAATTAACCAATTAATTAATTTTGTGATACTAGGGATTGAACCCAGGGATATTCTACCTCTGAGTTACACCCCTATCCCTTTTTATTTATTTATTTTTTTGTTTTGAAACAGGGTCTCACTAGGTTGCTGAAAGTCTCACTAAGTTGCTGAGGCTGGTCTCAAATCTGTGATCCTCCAATCTCAGTCTCCCAAGTACTGGGATTACAGGTGTGTGCCACCATGCCCAGCCCTTTTTATTTATTTATTTATTTTTTGTGGTGCTGGGATTGAATCCAGGGCCTTGGACATGCTAGGCAAGCATTCTACCACTGCGCTACATCCCCAGCCCTCCTAGGGTACATTTTATTTTTTATATTTTTGTAGAGCTGGAAATTGATCCCAGAGCCCCGGGTGTGCCAGGCAAGCACTCCACCATTGAGCCCCAGCCCCAGGTCCATCCTATATATTTTAAAGATTCTAAGCAATATCACATTTTCTGACTTATTCTTTCCTCTCTTTTGGGTTTGTTAAATGGCTATTTTTAAATATTTGTATGTAATCTGACATATATCAGTACAGTGAAGGGTGTTTTTTTTGCATCTTACCTTTATTTGTATTTGCTGTTTCAAGCTTCTTCTTAGAGACAGGTGACTCATTCTCTGTGGGCAATTTGGTAATCCATATGACAGATATAGGATCTTCCTCATGGGGACATTGAGCACAGAATGCGGAAACTGCGCGACCGTGCCTGGTACAGAGTGGCCCTGGGGAAAGCCACTCTGTAGTCTCCTCTCCTTTTCTCTCCTCTTCTCTTCTCTTCTTCCTCCACACGTTTATTTCCTCATTTCTCTTCTTCATTCTTCCCAAGTTGCAAGTCTTAAATTCATTATTCTTTTATTTCTCAATTTAAAATTATGACTGTGGATTTGTTTCAATCAAAATTAAGAGTAGTGATTCTTCATACAGAAGGCTTAAAAGAGGGAAGGAAGGAAGGGAGGGAAAGAAAGGAAAGGAAAGAAGAAAAGAAGGAAGGAACCATTTTAGAACTATTCGAATATTCTGTTTTCTATTGGACGACTTGCCATTGGTATTTCTTTGAGGAATTTTTCCATTTTGTCAGATTTAGGTATGCAGTGTTGCTCGTAGTATTCTCTTATTGTCCTTTTGATGTCGGAGAGGTCTGCGGTGATATCCCCTGGTCCATTTCTCATATTGTTTTCTTTCTTTCTCTCTCTTTTCTTTTTGTTTTTGTCAATTTTAAAAACAGCTGTTTTTTTTTTTTCCAGAGCCAGGGATTGAACCCAGGGTCTTATATATGCCAGGAAAATACTTTACCATTGAACTACATCCCCAGCCTTCTTTTTCTTTTTTTCTTTTATTTTCCAATTTCCCCTACTTTTATTTTATTTTAAAATATACTTTCTTCTATTTAAAGTACATTTTTATTTTTTTCTGGTGGTGCTGAGGATTGAATCCAGGGGTATTCTACCTCTGAGTTCTACTCCCAGACCTATTTTATTTTTTATTTGGAAACAGGGTCTCATTAAGTTGCTGAGAGCCTTGCTAGTTTGCTGAGGCTGGCCTTGAACCCATGAACCTTCTGTCTCAGCCTCCCAAGTACTGGGATTACAGGCATGTACCACCATGCCTGGCTTAATGTGTGCTGTAATGCTATAAATTTCCCTTTTTGCTCTGCTTAAGATATATATCATAAATTTTGGTATGATATATTCTCATTTTTCAGTTCCTTATATTTAAAAATTTCTCTTTGATTTCCTTTTTTATTTACAGATTATTTAGAAATGTATTCTTTAGTTTTGAAACATGATTTTTTTTCTGTTACTTTCTGCTCTGATTTCTAGTATAATTTCATTGTGCTCAGAGAATACATGCTGTGTAGTTTAAATTCTTTGAAATTGGATAAGATTTGTTTTACGGCTCAGAGTGTGGCCTCTCTTATTCTAAAGACACTTGAAAAGAATGTGTACAAGCCGCGCGTGGTGGCACACTTTGTAATCCCAGTACTTGGGAGGCTGAGACAGGAGGATTGCAGGTTCAAGGACAACCTCAGCTACTTAGTGAGGCCTTCCACAACTTAATGAGACTGAATGAGACCCTGTTTCCAAATAAAGAATTAAAAAAAATAGAGCTGGGGGTGTAGCTATGGGGTAGCATACTCCTGGGTTCAATCCCCAGTACCACAATAAATAAATAAATAAATAAAAAGAATGTGTACTATTCTGTTGGGTGGACTGTTTTATAAAGGCTGGGCAAGTCCTGTTGGTTGATGGTGTTGTCAAGTTCTTTTATATCCTTGCTGATTTTCTATGTAATTATTCTCTCAATTATTGAGAAAAGGGTGTTGGAATCTCCAGCTATCATCTTAGAAGAGAATGTTTATTTCTCTTTCCACTTCTCTCCATTTCTTTTTCACAAAATTAGCGGCTCTGTGGTTTGGTGCATACATATTTAGGATTGCTGTCTTCTTGGTGGGTTGACTTTTTCATCATTAGTTATGTCTCTTCTTGTTTCAGGTCATTTTCTTTTCTCTGAAGTCTATATTATCTGTTATTAACATAGCCACTTCTCTTTCCTTTGGTAATGTTTGTGTATCGCTTCAATCCTTTTACTTTCAACTTGACTATATTGTTTAAATTAGAGTTTCTTCTTCTTTTTTTTTTGTGGTACTGGGGATTGAACCCAGGGGCATTCTGTCTCCGAGCTACACCCCCATGCTTTTTTATTTTTTATTTTGAAACAGATACTAAATTGCTAAGGATCTTGCTAAGTTGCTGAGGCTGACCTCAAACCTGTGATCCTCCTGTCTCAGCCTCCCAGGTACTGGGATTGCAGGCATGCCCGCTAGGAGTTACTCTTACTGCTCTCCACTTGTCCTTCGCTTGCACAGCGGGTGGTGGAGAGGAACTGGCGTTACCGTGTTACTGCTGGGTGGGGATGAACGTTCTGATTCTTCACTAGCCTCTTCTCACACCACCAGAAATGATGCTTCATTTTGCCGGGTGCAGGCAGAAGTCAGGCTCCCTGTACGGTCTTCGCTGACTCTGGGGAGGGGACTGAGTCCCGGCTCCCGCCCTGGGCTTGTCTTGTCCCACTGGAGGGTATGTTGGGGTGAGCCTGGATGCCAGACTCCCCGCTTGGTCTTGCTGGGATGACTGAGGTGGGGCCCTAGTGCTCCCCGTGGTGTGTGACTGGAGTGGAGCAGGTACTGTGCAAAGGTTTTCTGTTTTGCTGGGACCCGCTCCTTTTCCTTTCAGTAGAAGGAACCACAATCTTGGGGGCTTCTTGGAGGGTCTTTTCTTAGAGTTGTTTTTTTAAATCTACTTTGGCATTTCCTTGCTGCTTTCTTTGGCAAGTCTGGGATAGATGAGGCTAAAAGACAACTCGGGAATCTCACGACTGAGTTCTTCAGGTCCCGAGTTCCTGCGCTGGTTGCCGGCTCTTCTCTCCTCTTTTAATCTTCTGTTTGCTTTATTCATGATCCCTGGGGCTTTTAGTTGTACTTAGTGGGAGGAACAGGGAAAAGTACTGTATGTCTATTCCATCTTCCTAGAAGTGGAAGTGTCCTAAAATGGAAATTTTAGTACAAATATTCACTTACTTTTGTTTATAATTTCCTCTAGATGTCTAGGCAGGAGCTTTAAACATTACCCTTCATCTTTTGATCTGCTTGCTTGCCTGCCTGCCTGCCGCCTTCTCTCTTTCAGTACTGGGAGTGAATCCAGGGTCATTCTACCTCTGAGCCACACCCCAGCCCTATTTTATTTTTTATTTTGAGACAGGGTCTTACTAGGTTGCTGAGGGTCTTGCTAAATGGCTGAGGCTGTCCTCAAACCTGTGATTCTTCTGTTTCAGCCTCCCAAGTACTGGGGTTACAAGTATGCACCATCACGCCTGGCCCCTCTTTTTGTTCTTTTTCCCCAAGAACAAGTACATTTGAAGTTAAGTAAAGGCAAAAGTTGCAGGTAACTTATGGTATTTTTATTGTAGTATTTTAGATTGGCCCTGAATTCTTCAATACAATAGTTATTAATTATTAGTTAATTCTGTTAGGGAGGATGGCTTTATAAGTAATAACATGGATTTTTTGCCTGCTAGGTAATGTTTACGACTATTTTGCATCTAAACATTATTGAAGTTGCTCACAAGGGGCAGATAATTTAATATTGACACAACCTTAAATAAATTGAAAAGGCATAAATCAGAGTAATGAGATTCATAAAGCTGTTAATATTAATGAAGAAACCTTTTGGGAAGCATGCTATAAAATCAAAGAAACTAGGAACCCTAGATGTAAGTGATGAGACTAGTTAATGATTAAAAAATTGGTTATCTTGTTTCAGTCTCTTTTCAAGTCAGACTCTTCTGTGCCTGTAGAAAAAGAGTGTCTTCATAACTGTTATCAGAAAACAAAATGCAGAATTCTTAGGAGAAAAAGGTCAAAATTTGTAGAGAACACAATATCCTTCTTTCAGTTTTGTATATAAGAAATAAGAACTAAACTTTATTTTTGAAATAAAAATGTGAATTCTTTCCCAAATGACAAGGGCATACATATTTCTTTCTTTTTTTTTTGTGGTACTGGGGATTGAACCCAGGGGCATTCTACCTCCAAGCTACAGCCCCAGACCTATTTTTTATTCTTTATTTTGAAACAGGGTCTCACTAAAGTGGCGAAGGCCTCACTAAGTAGCTGAGGCTGGCTGTGAACCTGCGATCCTCCTGTCTCAGCCTCCCAAGTACTGGGATTACTAGCGAGAGCCACCATGCCTGGCCATACATATTTTTTAATCAGAAGTACATACATGCACACATGTGTATGTGTGTGTATAAATATACACATGCACATATATACTTCTAAAATTGATGTATTTACTATCCTCCAATTTTAAGTGCACAGTGAAAGGACCTAACTTGAATGTATTAGGTTTTGGGTCTTGAATGTTCAAAAGGAGTAAATAAGAAAGCCGGAGAGATACAAACTAGGCATAGGAAAAAATGACTTCATAAGATACGGGAATATCCTTCCCCATTCAGCCAATGGCACATACGACCTCGGAGGAGAGAGGCTCTTGTCGAATGAAAGAGTCTAGTTCTTGAAACCTATGCAAAATCAGGCGTGCACAAGAAAAGGGAAAATGTGGAAAGGAAAGATAATTCAGAGCCAGTTTCTGTCATTCCTCCATACTGGATAGAGTTTCTTTGGATTTTAGAGAACAGTCTATGCAGAGAGAAAGTCAACGCCCTAATAGCAGAGCTGTCTGCCTGTCTTCCACTGAGATAAGAACAGGTGTTCAGGGGCGGGCGTGGTACTGGGCAGGTTGAGAGATCTGAGAGGATGCTGACCACATTTGTTTGGATTAGAAGAAAATTATATAGGAAGTTGAAATAAAGTAGATAGTATTATGTCCATTTTACAGATGAGGAAATAGAGGCTCAAAGGATTTAAATTGCTTGCCTAAGATAGAAGTTTTTTTTTTGTGGTATTGAACCCAGGGATATTCTACCTCCAAGCTATACCCCCAGCCCTGTTTTATTCTTTATTTTGAAACAGGGTCTCACTAAGTTGTGGAGGGCTAAGTAGCTGAGGCTGGCTGCGAACCTGCGATCCTCCTGTCTCAGCCTCCTGAGTACTGGGATTACAAGTGTGCGCCACCACGCCTGGCTCTTTTTATTTTATTTTGAGACAGGGTCTTGCTAAGTTTCCCAGGTTGGCCTTGAACTTGCGATCCTCCTGCCTTAGCCTCCCAAGTAGCTGGGATTGCAAGCATGCACCACCGTGCCCAGCTTTTTTTTCCCCCAGTACTGGGGATTGAACCCAGGGGCATTCTACCTCCGAGCTACACTCCCAGCTCCATTTTTTTATTCTCTATTTTGAAACAGGGTCTCACTAAGTTGCGGAGGGCCTCACTAAGTAGCTGAGGCTGGCCGCGAACCCAGATCCTCTGGTCTCAGCCTCCCAAGTACTGGGATTACAAGCGTGTGCCACCATGCCCAGCTCATGCCCAGCTTTTTGTGGGACTATTTTAAATTATTAATTCAATGTCTTCATTTGTTTTGCAGGTGTATTAAAATTTTTGATTTATTTTTGAAACAATTTTGGTAATTGGCATCATTCTAGGACACACATTTGTTTAATTTGTTAACATAAAGTTGTTCATAATATTCCTTTATAATTAAAAAAATCTGTAAAGTAAGTAGTGGTACTTAAGAGGGGATTTTTTGTGTGTGGTACTCGGGATTGAACCCAGATGCATTCTACCTCCGAGCTACACCCCAGCCCTATTTTTTATTCTTTATTTTGAAACAGGGTCTTACTAAGTTGCGGACGGCCTCACTAAGTAGCTGAGGCTGGCTGTGAACCTGCGATCCTCCAGTCTCAGCCTCCCAAGTACTGGGATTTCAAGTGCACACCACCACCCCTGGCTATTTTTAACTATAGAAAGAACAAAAATAATCAATTCTAATCAGGCCTGGTGGCACATGCCTGTAATCCCAATACTTGGGAGGCTAAGACAGGATTACCTCAAGTTCAAGGGTAGTTTCAGCAACTTAGCAAGACTCTGTTTCAAAATAAAAATAAAATAAGGGTTGTCTGGCTTAGAGGAAGAACACTCCTGGGTTCAGTCCTCAGTATAAAAAAAAATGAATTCCATGGCTACTGGTCTGCTTACCTTGGGTATGTGAATGTGATCATTAAAATCTGTTTCTGAAAGCCGGGCGTGGTGGCACACGCTTGTAATCCCAGTACTTGGGAGGCTGAGATCTGAGGATCCGGGTTTGAGGCCACCATCAGCTATTTAGTGAGGCCCTCCGCAACTCAGTGAGACCCTGTTTCAAAATAAAGAATAAAAAATAGGGCTGGGGGTATAGTTCGGAGGTAGAATGCCCTTGGGTTCAATCCCCAGTGCCAAAAAAACACAATCTGTTCATGAATTTAGAAATAAATAATTGCCACTAATGTACACTAAAGTGCTGGTGTCTCTAAGCTTGTCTCTTCATGTCATTTCACTTATCTTTCTAAGCTGTGATTTAAATTGACTCATTTATTTAGAATCGCTCCTGTTCACCTCCCCTGTGGTAGGGAATCTACCAATAGTGAAGAGAATAGAATTTGGCATTGAAGCAACTGCCACTCAGGCAGAGCAAAACATGGACACAGAGAGCTGTCACCTCCCATTACAGGGCAATGAGTGAAAAAGAGAGGCAAAGACAAAGGTGTTGGGATGTGAAATGAGAGGGAGATTTCCTCCTGTCCAGGCTGGACCAAGTGCCATTTGACCTAGATTTTGAAGGGGTGGGTGTTATGGTCTGGATTTAGAATGTCCCCCAGACCTCGTGTGGTAGAGGAGGCAGCATTTTGGAGGCAGGACTTGGTTGCTGGGGAGGGGTCTCTGGGGACGTGTCCTGGGCGGTGTTTCTTGGGCAGGCTGCTGCAGCTTCTCTCCCCTTCCGCAGAGCTGGTAACAAGCTCTCTCCTGCCCTTCCCCGCTTCCCACCATCAGGCCCTAAGGATCTGTAGTCTTGGCTCCTGCTTGGCAGCCAGTGTAAAATGACTAAAATATATCTATGTCTATAGCTATAGACTGAAATCTTCAGAACCGTAAGCAAATAAATCTTCCTCCATCTAAGTTGTTATTGTCAGGTGTTTTGATCACCGCGAGGAGAGTGCTGCCTGAAACAGCAAGTCAAGTACAGGTGAGGTTGGAAACTCTTTTTCAGGTGGAGGATTAGAAGCAAGAACAATGGCACAAGATGGTATAGCGGGCTGCTGAACAAAACAGACAAAAATTCATGCTAGTGACCATTGTCCATTATATACATATGTCTTGGTTACATATAGAATGCCCCCTGAGGAGCTCATGTATTAAGCTCAGGGGGATTTATCTGGGTGGTGGCCAGGGCCAGTAGGGTGTGGCTGGAGAAGGTGGGTCCCTGGGAGTGTGGCCTTGGGATTATATATGGCTTCTCTTCCCCTTCCTTGCTCTCTCTGCTTCCGGCCTCCGTGATGTGAGGAGCAGAGCCCCTGTGCCCTCCATCTCTGCTTCCTGCCTCCATGTCCCGAGATCCAGACACTGGCCTCACGTGGACTTAACCTGGAATTTCCAAGGAAAGTGTGAGCAAATAAATCTTCCTTTCTCTAAGTTGTATGGTCAGTTCTTTAGATTATAGCAGTGAGAATGCTAAGACAGTATATATGTTGTTTTAGGGTATATACACTTATATATGTTTCAGGGTAGAAATTGAGAGTTTAATGCTGAGTGTGCTGAGTTTGAGATGTCTGTTAAATATCCAGTGGAGATGTGAACAGAGAGTTGGATATCTGGATATGACCTTGGGGAGGAATATCTAGAGTGGAGATGTGAATTTTTAGGCCTTGGGAATGAAGATGGTTTCGTGTGTGTGTGTGTGTGTGTGTGTGTGTGTG